>JWZT01005274.1:32316-54430 GCA_000827895.1 Thelohanellus kitauei
ATTTCTACGAAATTTAACAAATGTATAACTTATTTATCAATTAACAGTATCATCTCTTACTTGTTAATAAAATTTTTGTAATTTTGGGCCAAATATGATGAACACTATGTACATAATAAAACTTTTCGAATTAATATACTTTATCCAAGCCGTTGAAAATTTATCCATTTTACACATTAGCATGTAGGCTATATAAGTATGGACTAACTTTTGGCGTGTATGTTATTTGTGAAGTGCATATGTTTACTTTTTTTTAAATAATCAAATTTAAAAAACAATCGAATTTAAAAAACAATGGAATAATTTTTACGAAATAATCTTTTTTGATTAATAGAGACAAAACATTATCAAATTTCGAGTTTCATATTTTTGCGCCGGCTTGTTAGTGTTTGATTCACATTTTCTTTCGATTTCCCTCGAAGTTCCCTTTTTTTTGGAATGAAGTAAGTTTGAAGTATTTGAACTTTTATTTCGTAATGAGCACCTTATTGAATGGAATCGCGATGAATATGAATGAATAAATCCGGTTGATACTCGAAACATCAGAACATTATAAATATTTCAAGTTTTGAAAAATAATCTCTTACAGCTCATATTAATCATTTAGAGATACTCTGCTCAAAGTTGCAACTTATTCTAGTGCTTAGACGAAATATATAACACAACTCATGTGTGTAATCTCAGACCAATCATGAGAATTTTGAAAACAAACGCTGCCACTTGGTTTAAACAAGCCACGCGAAACCTTTGTAAGCATTGTAGTATAACACTGCTATGAAATTGAAATTTTCTTAACTTTTACAATAAAGTTAGGACAGAGATATGATTTATTTCATCCTTGTTATTCCAAATAAAATTCAATAAATGCTATTCTCGATTTATATTGATAAAAATTTCACATAAGATTCATTCCAATAAATGTAACATCAAGAATGAAACCATAGGTAGTTCGATATGACACTATATCAAGCATTAGCGAAGTAGTAAACTCTGAAAGTATATATGACAAATTTCATACGTGAAATAATGTATATTAAAATGTTGAAACAATTTTTTTATCCATTAAATGACACTTATAGGAAATATATCGTCCAATTAATATCAAATTTACTTAGATTTGTGTATTCATAAATATAATGGATAATACTTAACCATTCAGAGAAGTAATTAACAACACGCATAACATTTTTTAATCAAGTAACATCATGATATGTTATGATTTTATATAAAGAAATATATATGAAGATATTGCACAAAAAACTAATCATTTGGAGTAATCAAGATGCATTTAATTATTTTATATGTATCTCATAATTGAAATATTTGATTGATATCGTTTGATAATTTAATTTTATGACCAATTTGATTAGTAGATGTTTATCTATCATATTTGTTAAAAATATTAATATTGTTTGAATTTTAATAAGTAATCAAGTTTTTTTATTTAAATCATATCGAGTTTGAGATATTCAGTTTAATGAATCAAATCAATTTTATATATTCTCTAATATCAGATGATGCAATTATTAAGATTTTTTCCTTTAAAAATCAATGAAATTGCAATAATGGCTGTATTGTATTCATAAAAAAAGGCATCAATCTCAAAAATAGTTAATGACTGACTTTGAATGTTTAAACAGAGTTGAAACATCATAGGTATGCTTATTTTTCAATTAGTGGACTCCCAGACACAATAGAGAATATATAAGCTGGTGTGTTCTTCAACTAGATACCTCTCAATGCACAAAAAGATAAGAAATCGAGGCCAAATTAGGCGATTTCGAACGTGAACTCAAACTCAATAACAAGGATGTAAATTTGTTAAACGTTAAGCATATCTAGTAAAAAGGGTACCTTACGGCTAAGGTTTCAAAAATAAATGGTTATCAAGATCCAATTATACGATGTATCATATCTTCATAACATGCACGTGGAAGGATGATTTGTATAATAATTGAATCTATCAATTAATGTGAGAAACTGATCAATGATACTCAAGTAAAAAGGGACGATATTCCAAATGAATATCTTTATGCTCAAAATGGAATCAAACAATTATCCTAAAGATAGAAGGAAATAATCAAAAAACTCAGGAATTTCATAGAAGATATAAATATCTGTAATTAAATATATATGTTGCCAGCGAACTAATACCTATTTTGCGACGTAAATCTGATGGGCAGATGAATGGGGTGAATGTTCAACAGGTGAGAGCCCTGTACTACCCTAACTGCGTGCAGAAGGGTGACTATCTAGAGTACAAGCCTACAAGTACGTGAAGACCATCGCATTCGCGGTTTACGTAAATTCTGCGCAGAAATGCACGGGTGCCGGTTTGTACACCTTCAATGACCGTTGTCAATAAAACCTACATGACTGATTAAACGATTTGACATTAGTTTTTCACAGACATGAGTGTTTGTCTTAATATTATATTCTGTTATTAAAAATATAAAAATTTTCAAAAGAAATAATAATCAACAGATTTTTAGAAGTTTTTAACAAAAAATACAAATATGTAGAACTGTAGAATTTCATATTTTTTTTAATTTTATTTAATGGAGCTAATAAAAAATATAATATGAATATTTCTTATACAATGTCATTTATTTCCTTCAAAATTATATTAAATGCCGAAAAAACTAATTATTAATCATATCCATTCTTTTTAATCACAAAAAAACCTAGAATAGCTTTTTACTCTCCAAGAGATGGTCGGTCCTCTGAAAGCAGTCTCTTTGACAGTTCTCCCCGTAGAGATGAAAGTATGAATAGCCAGCTCGCGCGACCAAGATTAAATCCTACTCGCTACTATTGACCTCTACTGCTTGCTGGCCTTCACGGTACTTGAAAAACGTACTTAATTCTTCGTACAAGCTTGAGTGCCCCCTATCTCTCTGTATTATCCTTTAGATATAATACAACTGCTGCTGTATAGCAATTAATTTATGACCCTGAGTAGAACAATCTCTGGCTTAAATGCGGACTTGATTGGCACTTCTGGCGGCTAACAACTGATGCAAAAACGAGGGACAGATATTAAGAATCAGGCTATTTAAATTGAAGGACAATGAAACTTCCTCATCAAATCTGGTATCGCCTAAATCGCTTACCACATTGAAGTTGCTTTCAGCTTATAACCTAAAGGAACTCCCGAATCTCCATATGGCGTGAGCAGAACTCTAAAATGCAAAGGTTCGAGATAGGGGCGATGATATCGCAAACCATATATATTAGATGAGACATTTACAGTAGCTGTTAGAGTCACTTCGGCTTACAAATAAATTATTCGATTAACATTCAATTGATCTTTTTTTTAAATAAACATTAAATAAACTAAACAATATAGATTTTCAAATTTTATGTATATGAGATTTTTATTTAAAATGTACCAACCCTAATGGAACATATAATAAATCCGTCATACTTCGACTCAATCATACCCAATTTTAACAAATATTTTATATTCGCTATCTCTTCTAAAACACTCAAAATATTTTTGATAACATATAATTTCAGACATTTTAGTATATAATTAAATATATATTTAAAAATATTAATTAATACAAAATTTGATAAAAAAAGAGAATTCTTATGTTAAATATGTATCTATAATGAACCTAATTTCATTTTTAATCTACGATTATTAGAATATTCGAACGTCTTTGTAGCAAAAACCATCAAAAAGCGATTAACGGTTCTTATTACCAACCATAGATGCGACGGGATATACTAGAAATTTGCTTGGCGAGTTAGAGTGATGCTCTTTTCTAATACTGAATCTGCTGAAATAAGAATATCCAGGATTTGACGATGCTTGATAAAGTTGCACATGAAGAATCTGAAATGCATGTATAAGGAGTACTATGTGTTAATCAATCTGTGCAAATTTTTACATTTCTTTTACAAATGCAAAAAAAATTACCTAGAACTAAAATAGCGAAAAGAGTCTATATTGCATCTATTTACATTATTATTTTAATTATTTTATAAATGGATGTTACGAAATCATTTTTGAATTAGTTTTTAAATGGTTTGATATCGTATAAAATCTTCAGGAATATATAGCTAATTTCTTAAAACTATCATAATATTAGCAAAAGAATCTAATTTGTGATTCGTTAACCCAAATGAGAGGTGTGAATTTTCAGCACTAAGACATATACACTCATAAATTTATTTTTGTGATTATCATTGGATTGCTGCATATCTCATTGGTAATTATTGATATCGATTTGATTTTGTCTGTCTTTAAATTCGCCTACAGCATTTGCATAGATTACAAATTTTGCTTCTAGTACATGTCATGGATATATATACTTTTAGAGGCCAATTTAGGCTTATAAATATATATTCTTAAAGAACGTAAAAATAATCTTCATGATCTAAATGAGTAGAGACGCTTTTACTCAGATATTTTGACAATTTTTTTTAAAAGCTTAGGTATCCCATGTAAAATTGAATTTTAATCTCTCTGGCGTCGTTTCTAAGTGTCAATTCCGTAATAGACAATTATCAGTGTGACAATACGCGATTGAAATAAACCACAGATTTCACGATGACATGATTTTTGCTGAATATACGACTGTAAATCAATCATATTTAGATTGACTTAACCTACTGCGAAAAGGAAATGAGAACAAAAGCTTTAATAATTACAAGGATTTTTAACATTGCTTGACAACAAGCATACCTAAAATGAAGACCGTTTGTATGTAGCGTTGCAAAACATTGGAGAACAATATGGGATGATCTAAGTCAACAACTGCTTCCAAAGAAGATTGGAACATTTATACAATCTATTGATTACTATGGACAATCTGAGGTTTCTCTCAAGTTCCTACACAGATTGATTGGACAACTCGTATATTTGTTATTAATTAATTCTTCTGTGTATATCAAATCAATATATTTAAGCGGCAAAATTCTTCCAACGGTTTATCAACATCCTTAAAAACGTCTAGAGTCTCATATGTAAATTCATGGACAGAAAGAATACTCTCTAGGGGTATCGAGGACGATTCCGATCGATATCGTTGAATATGGACGATTTGAAGTTCCTCTGAAGAATCGTTCTGCTCATATATTAAGATAAGATGAATGACAAACTACCGCAACAGCGTAAATGAAATATTAACAGGACCAAGAGATCTATATCTCTGTGCCAAATCCCAACTATCAACCTATATAATCAGGTAAAAAACACATTCTATTGAATTACATACAATTTCAGCCTTGTTGAAATAATGAACTAAAATATTTTACGATAAATAGCAAACCCAAAATATGTTGCCAGTAGTTCAAAAGCCCATTTATAAATATGGTATTTGTAGTGACTGATTCATTCGAATATATAATCGCGTGCATTTTTGTATACGATATAACACACAAAAAGTCTATTCTTTACAGAATTTTCAAACAAATGTTCATATATAGTAGTCTAATAAATACAGTTTTAAAATATTTTTATGTAGTTAAAACGAAGAATATCAGATGATTTGGAGAATATATTTTGTAAATTAAATAAATAGAATTGGCTTGAAAATAACTGAAAGTGTCTAAGTATATTTAAATCCGATAAAATTTATTTTTGGACAAATGGCTACATAACAAAAAAAATACACTTTTATACCACGAAAAACAAATAATAATTTTTATCATTATCTTGTGGTATTAGATGGTATTCTAACTGACTTGTCGTAATTTTATGAACATCGAAAAAAATTATAGAATTGTTAACCTCAGTCTCATGTGAACTTGTATTGGTTTTATGGTGATTAATATGACAATAGTATTAAATTAAAATATAATTGATGATAACCCTTAGATTTAAAACCACTTTTATTTTCATATTGTAGTTTTATATTCGCAATATTTCGTTTTATTTGAATTATGTATTCATATAATCTGAATACAGAATTTCCCTTTCAAGATGTCCATGTGTGTCAGCCTATATTTCCTTTTGTTGCACATGACTCAATAAGTGTCAATCTAAATGTATCTGTTATTTCAATCAAACATCATACCTTTAACAATATATTAAATTAAAAAAATCTTAAAATGATTCTCTCTGTGTATCGCTTGAGGCATAATATGTATATTCACGGATCCAGCCTGCTCATTCGGTAACAGAGATATGATTTAAGAATCCAAAGCTGGTTGAAAAGGGAGTATTTTTATACAATATACTCATACCTGTCTACATTAAACTCTTACACATAAGAAAAATATAAAATCGATGTATTTTAAATCCTGCGAGTATGGAGGTAAAAATTGAATCGGACCCTAAATACAACAAAGTTGACTTTAGTGAATTTGATAATATTTGTAATCGAAATTTCTCGAATAGATAAAATAGTCATCACGGATAAGGTCATTTTCCATTATTCGACAGAAGTTTGTAGAGATGTGGATTCTCAACGACATCAAATCAGCTTTATTTCTTCTATTTCGCTACATTTTAATGCATTCGTGTTGCTATTCTCGAAGTTTGAGAATGTCATAAAGTGGCGTATAAATATCATCCATCGGATTACGGTCAATTCAATTATTTAGACAGCTTCTATTAAGATTTGGGAAAAATATTGTGCTAGCGACATTTGGGCTATCAATTTCTTTTGCCTCAAGTGCACTATAGTGAGAAATTAAAAAAATTTCTTATGTATATTTTTTTGAATATTTTGACATTTGATTTCAAACACCAATATATTTCCATTAACACTAATAGAGTTATACGCAAGAATGACAATCTTGAATGATACCCTTGAACATCATCGGCTATAAATGATATATACTGATCTCGATATGGTGATTTTGTTTCAATTATCAAACAAATGTTGAAAATTTAAAAAGTCCATGATGAGGCAAACATTTTTCGTAGATAAATCCCATTTAAGAAAATAAGTTTGAAATATATGTAAATTGTTGAGTCTTTGTGTACATTTTAATACAAGAACATTACTTTTACTAAATAATTGATATCATATATGTTTTGTTGTAATGACTGAAAAGTATGCGAATCATCAATTAAATAATCAATGACAGAAATGGTGATAATCATTATTTTTTGAATTAAATTAATTTTCAAATACTTTACATCAAAACATGTGTTAATAATGAATATTTATATGCCGATCAACACGAGTAATTTGATAAACTCATAAGTTTTTTATCCTAGACATCATTTAATTAATCGATGAGCCAGTATTCGCGAATATGGTTTTAAATAGTATACTTCATGTTTTAAATTATTAAATTAAAATAATATTGATAAAAATATATTTTATTCGATTTTATGATATGATATTTTTAATCAGAAAAAATTTAGGTTAAGGCGTATTCATGTATTTTAACGATAAAAATGTCTTTGAGTGCGCAATGACAACAAAATATAAAAGATGTATTAAAAATGTATGAATCAGGTGATTTACTAATATTTGTTATATGTATCTGTGAAGAAAGTAGAACTAAGAATATTATTAACATAATTTTGTATTTATATTAACCAGAATTTATTACTTTTTAATGTTTTTTTTTTGATTTCAGTCGTAAAATACATAGTTTATGTATGGGTTTATGTTGATACCAATAACAACTACGAGATCCTGTAATCGCATAAAAAAAATGGATCAGAATCAATCGATGACATCATGTGTAATCTTAATTGATAGTTTATATATATACTCAATCTCCTTGAAAATCTTATTTTATTAATCTGTAATTAAGGTAGGATAAATCATCTCTTATTTATATGTGATTAATTTTCTCCTTTTTCTGTTTGCATCACTCTTTATTTTTCATTTAAAAACGATTTTGTTCATTTTGGAAAATATTTTATAATGTTTATATTCTTTTATTGTCAAATAGTCATGCCGCAAAAAATATTTAACAATCAAATTCTCTCCTAAGAATGGTTGAAAACAAAATTATCGAATTTCTTAATAAATGTCATCAAAACATTTTCATCATTTGATGTCTTAGCCTTAATGCCAATTCAAAAATGATGAGAGCTTTACAATCGATGTTTTAAACAAAATAATAAAAAATAATATTAGAGGTCGCCTCCCCATTTTTACATAGACAAAAGGTATACTAACTAAATCAAATATGAGGAATTGAATGGTAATATCTAAGAATACTATGATTCTTATAGAATTTTTCAACCAGTCAGTCGAAAAAAAAACCGCAATTTTGCTTTCCGAGATATTCAAAGAATATTTTGGATCACTCTATTTAGTGAATATTATTTTTCTATGGTTTCTGAAGCTAAATTTTAATGTACAATAATGTAGTAGAAATAGATGAGTTTCTAGACAATTTTAAAACATTGAAAATCCTTAGTTTTTATTTCAAAGCCTTAATACCTGACATAAGCTTCGATTTAGGTCTTATAAAAAATTTATTAACGTCCAAAGTTACTGTATTAATATATATATTTCATGTTATTTAATAGTCGATAAATGATTTTTAAGACAATTTTCATATAATCATGTGTATGTTTCAGTTGTTTGATATGTCTTCAATAAATATATTACCTGCGGACATCATTTACTTTATCGATAAACAGGGCTAGCATGAAAATACTACGTTAAAATTCAATTTTGCAAATCTATGTTAATTATTTATATACTTTGATAATAAAGATAAAATTTTCACCTCTTTTCAATTGGATGGATCTGTGAATATTTAAAAGGTAGTAGATTTTTTGGTTAGTGTCCAGATTCATTACATTTATACACAATTTTCAATGCAAAACATCCTACATCCAAACAAAACATTTATTGATTCTAATAGAATTGATTTTTAATAGTAATTATTTAGAAAGATTCATGCTTTTTACTGGATATTATCTCTGAAAACGAATAAAATATTTGACTATTGATAACTGATGAATATCAAGTGCAATATAATAATTTAACCTGATTTAATTTACTTTTTTTGAATAAATAAAATGACGGAATTTTCGATTGTTATATTTGTGAATTCGGCAAGATTGCATGGATAATGGTTTAAAAAGTTATTCACAAACTTTTTACTATTGGTAAAATTAACCCATATTATATCTGAAAAATGATTCTTTTAATATAATTAAAAAATTAATAAATAGGTCAAACTTCATGAAAAATCAACAAAAGACTGGTGTTTATATTGGTCAATTAATTGTGATCCTTCTCATTATATATTGGAGTCCAGTAGTATCGAAAGAGAAGGTATATGAGGTTGATATTGGAACAACTAAAATGTTCTTCACAATGGCTTTTCTTATCAAATATAAGATGAGGTAAAACCTATGTAATTTAGTGTCAAAGAAGGACAATTTACTGAATCTGATATCTATAAGTTCAGATATTTCCCAAGAAACAACGCTGTATATTTGCAAATAAAAGACGTGATGGAAGGGGAATCTGCGCAAATACAATGTAAGGTTAAGGATTCGGAGATTGTTTTTGAATTTGTTGAATGCGAAATGACAATTATTCCTGACCTGCATTCAAAAATGCTGAATGTCAGAATTGGACATTTTTTCAGATTCGATAAAGATACAAAATATAAATACTCCGGGAACGGAACGTTTATGTTCAATAACATTGCAGCTAATCGCTTTTACATGATTCGCTTATATAATCTGACAATTAACTTCCAAAATTATAACAAGACATGTGAGTTGAATGACAATAACCTCAACACCATGTTCTTGGATATGGGTTCCAAAGAATATGTTTACCCATGTAATAATTTGGTAGAAAAACCGATTCCAATCCCTTATTCTCAATACTTTGGTACATGTTGTTGTATTCTGAGTGATGATAAAGAAGAATGGACAAAAAATGGTGATACAAACTGTGTTTATATATATTATGCTTCAGGTTGCGCAAATCCAGATTCGCCTCTATGTTTTAAGAAATTGACAAGGGATTTATTCAAATATTCATTGTGCAGAACATGTGCAAGACACTTCTGAACGAAAACAAGATTTTTTTATCTAATTCAAATATTTATAAAATAATTTATATGTGATGGTATTTATCGATTCTTTAATTGATGTTTCCTAATTAAAAATTAACTTATTTTTTGATCGTACTAATAATAATCGGTGTTCTCGAAGATTTTATGAAATTTCTCAAAAAAATATTGTTAAAAATGTCAAATAATCCATCGATTAAATTATTCATTTAAATCTTTTTGGTACATTTGCTACTTGGTAGTGTTCCTTATCACCTATTAATTATTTAAATTTAATATGAACACGAAAAACATTATATTTTGTCCAGGTCGTAAATATCTAAATAAATGTTATATTTTGTCAAATAAATTGTGAAAATTTCGAATATTAGATTAGAAATTTTATGAGATTCGAGCACATTATATGTGATTTAAATTAAACAGAGAATTAAATAACCAAAAATAATTTAAAAATTGTTAAGAAATACCTCTGCAAATTAATATAGTTTATGAGTATTCCTATCAATATTTAGCATGTTTTGTAATAAAATCATTTTTATTATATATTTTTTGTCAAAAGTCTTCGAATAATAAATTCACCGAGATATATCCCAATAGTCCAATCTCGTTATTATGCTACCTCGCTACTCAGCCACCTTCGCTTTATACCATTTTTGCTTTTTCCTGAGAAAGTTCAATACAAAATAATTTTACTATGCCACCCCTTTCTCTCGCTTCTATACCGTTATGTGTGAGTATAAATTGGACGAGTAGTAAAACGTATGCATTTCTGCTCAATCCATGATTATCAAACTCACGTCCAAAAGGCGAAGCGACGAACTACAGATGTTAATCTTCGAACCACCTAAAATATCAGCAACTTAACAAATACTGTATCAAAATATTATATTCAACCTCACGAGCTACTAAAAAAAATCCTTGTATGCAAAAACCTTAAAGTTATGGATGAGTGAAAGGAATACAAATTCAGTTGCTTTATTTTCTACATGTCATACGGCGTGATTCGGAGCGTTTCGGCATGTCGAATATCAAAACCTTTCCGCATAGGACATGTTTTAAAAGAGGAGATCCAAGCTTAGCCACAAGATGCTGAGCTGATCGATGTGTAGTCAGCTGTGCCTCACTGGGAAAATATGCACAAAATTAGGAGATAGAGCTGTCTGAGTTTCCTGAAGCACAATAACCCATCCTAACCGGCGAGTATTTCACACTTGATTGAACTTGTAGAGAAATGCTGTTCTGTGAGGAACAGTTGGTAATCGAAGATGAAGATAGAACTTTCGATAAAAAAAAATGTTTCGTTCAAGTAAACACAGCTCGTTTGGAGAACCATGCGGAAGTTCATTGAAAAGCGAGGTTGGAAAACTAGTGGAATGCAAGCATGCGATCGGATAGATCAACTGACATACGTGATCTGCCAAAATCAGATGCGCTAGCAGTCTATAACTTACAGCATGTTTCGGTAGTTTTATTAATCGAAAGAACCAAATTTGTTGAAAAATTCATTTTCAAATTTTAAGAGATATTGCTTTTATTTAATTAAATAAAAAATCGCTTATTTTTGTGTGTGTTGTTTTTATTTTTACCCCTGAATCAAGATTTTCAACAGTAGAGAAATTTTCAAATTTGTTCACAATGAGGTTCCTGTCGAAAAAGATATATCCAAACAATATCTGTATCAAAAATTGAAAGAACCACAATAACTAGTTTGTTTTTTAATGATCGTATGGGTCTTCAATCGATTTGTATGATGGACAATCATCGTATTGTTATTTCAAAGATCTTGAAAATGTGGATACAAGTTTTGTAAAACTAAATTCACACAAATGTTCTTAAACTTTTTCAAATCGTTATTTAGGGTTTAAAATTATGATTACGATATTTTTTTTATAAATCCAACTATTATATTGCAATGTATTTAACTTAAATATCAGAATTAGATAAATTCAATTCTGTTACATTGCTACTTAAATGATTTTGTAAATGGGTATCGTTTTTTGCTCATTTTGAATTTTTAAACATACAGAGTTAAGCGTTCCGTATATTTAATAGTGTTGCGTTGAAATAAAAAATATCAATATCACAGAATACTGATGATGTTTCACTATATTTGGATCATGAATCAAAGTGTCTTAATATCAGGATAGACAACGAATTATTCATTTTCAAATAAAGTAACTTTTTCGATCAATGAAATAACAGTTTTTTCATTACCAACTAGTTTATGAAAAGGATTATTAAATAAAATCGTAACATCAATCAAAGAGAAATTTTCTTAAGCTAATGATCGTCTAATAATTAAAGATACTTGATGCGGTCTTCTAGATATGCTTTAATCTCTACAAAAAAGTACCTTAAATGTTTTTAACTGTCTCATTATCAAAACGAAATCAATTTGATATGTAACAGAAGGTCTGGATACTCACTCTATATTTCAACAAAAAATAATTAAAATTGGTAATGATTAGACCGTTTTGCCATTATGAAGTTCATTATTAATATCTACATTTCCATAATGTTGTGCATTTATCCTGGTAATGACTATGCACAAATGGATTTCCCATGAATGATCAAACGGTAAGCAAATATTTCCAGATAATTTTTTATTTGATTCGCCAAAATCCATAGTGTCGAGGCGGTCATTTTTTCGTTGGTCCTGTTAAAATTGACATCAATTTATCAAACCGAATAGGTATATTTTCATACGTTGAATAAGAATATTTGAAATATTCTTCGGCATGCTTGACCTATGTATAAAAACAATCTAATATCTCTTCTTTACTAACCATAAATGAAATAAATTATAAACAATCGAAAATTGCGCCCTATCGTTAATTTCAAAAATATCCTAAACTGTTTTTAATAACTCATATACCGACTTGAGATCTTCCTCTTGCCAGTTAGATAAATTTTTACTATAGTATCTCTTAGGATTTTGGCAAATAATTGTATATATTTCATTATTTTAAATATTCAAGCTTTATTCGTATAACCTCTAAATAATATTCAGAGGCATTTAGAAAGAAATATTTTATATATTAATATTCTCTGTAGTTTGGCAATTTTAAATTGAAAAAAGATGAGCAATATTAACATGTTCAAAGAATGTATATAGTAATTTTGATAGAACCGAATTTTTGGAACTCCTATGAAACATTTACATTGTTTTGTTTCTTGCCTCATCGTCAAAATTTTAATTGATCATTGTCAGATTTTAGTATTTATGTGTTTTGCCAAATTAGACGTACTGCTTGTTACAATTTTTATTCACACATTCCACATTTTGGACAGCTATTTGAGTTTTGAAGAAAACCATACGTGAGTCAATCAAATTGAAATTAACAGTTCCTATATTTTTTTGATTTTCTTTATATTCGTAGACATAGCAAATTTATTTGACCTCAAATTTGTATTTTATATATATTATACTATTACCAAGAATTTTTTGTTTAAATTATCAAAAAAAAATACTGATAAGGTTTGAAGCTGACTGGACTTACAATTAACCAATTATTAAGATAGTTGTTGAATGCTGACATGTTCAAATTAAACCATCAAAAATTCTCTGTGAATTATACTGATTGTAAAACAGTTGCGCCTATGTATAATATGCAATTAAAATTGTTTGTTATCAAACTAAACCTAGCGATGATTGACATGCGTGCAGGATTGTGTATTCATAAATCGATATATTTAGGATATAAGTCCCAAATGAAAAAATCTAACGAAATTTAAGGCAATGTCGTATGTACGAGGAGTTAAATCTTTTAAACTATTAGGTTCTGTGTCATATTAATGATCCGTACTTTTAGTTTTTAATTCTATACGGGTAAAATGTCACCCGAAATATTGTGCCTTTCTGAAGCAAGTATGAGAACTTTTCAGTGATTTTTTTTATTGTTTTAAGAAATGACATAGATCATGGCATTCACGACATTATATCAAGAATTTTGAGTTATTTTCGGATAGGAAAATTTAGCATATAATTTACAGGACTGTAAAAAAGCTTTTTTTGATTTTTTTAATAAAATTTACATTGAGGAAAAAATGATATATTCTTTGTTTTTTGATTATTTACAAATATCTCTATCAAAAACCACTTAATAAAATTCTTAATTTGAATCTGTTCAATAATTATAGGTTAAATACTTTTTAAACCTTTAGTAAATTAAGATGACAATGGTATTTAATATAATCATTGTTTATTTCATTTAATTTTTCCATTCCAAAGATTTTGAGAATATATCACATAAAAGTTAGAAATTCATATTTCTGTAGCATAGTAACCCCGAATTTAACAAAATGATTCTCAAAAAAGGTAGTGCTGACCACATTCGTTAAATAAAATCTTTTGATGTATTGGGCAGCATTATTATAAATATAACCATACATTAGTATCGAAAAGACAATTTTTGAAAGATACACTGCCATGTATCTAAAAGAGTCACGGATGTCAAACTTATGCCTTTTAGCTTTGGATAAGTAAGTGACTTCTGAAAAAAATATGTTTGTATTAGCCCACGTTACTATGCCATTCTTGATAGGCCACGATAAGTGTTATTATGATGAGATTTGGCTGTAATCAATTTCCTTTATTGGCATATATTTCTTCATTTAATAAGTTATTCATTTGCTTCTTTTTTGAATATATAGTTTTTTTAAACTTTCAAGTCCCTTAATTATCAACTATGTGTCTTTGTATAGATATTTGTAACGTATTTAGTTTACATTGTTTTAAGATAACATATAGAAATGTGATTTTTATAGTCACATATTTACAAATCAAAATTTCCTAGATGAGTAAATTTGTATTTACAGCTTACAAACAATTTTAAATATAATTATTGTTCGGAATTTATAATCCTAGAACGCACTAATTCATTCAAGCAAATCAACGTTTCATAATCACTTATTTAACAAAAATTAATTTTAATTAATTTGAACAACTTTTACGTCATCTGTTCAACCTAGGTAAAACTAATTGTCATTTTTTTTGAATAATATTAACAGATTATTATTCATTAATGAATAAAATTTTATTAATAAAATTTATAACGGACTTCAATAATTCTGGGAAAAATATAAAATTATCAAATTTTTTCAAACTAACCCTCTTATTGTAATATTCAGATATTTTGGTATCATTGATATACCACCATTTATTTAAAATATTTCAACTGACTATTTTTGGAATATTATGTATATATTTTAAGTATCAGAAACTTTTAAATATTTTCTTATTATTTGATATATTAATCAAAAATATATAAACAAATGTGTTAGATAACATCCTCGAGATAGTACAAAAGCCTGCACTTAGCCAAAGTATTTCGATTTCTTAAGTCTATATAAATACTAATAAAAAAATGAGACGGAAAATATTTGTGAATTTCATTATAGTGTGGTCTTGACTGGAGATCAATGATAAGTACATTTAACTTACCAGATATGTGATAAGGTGTGTTAATTAATTTTAAATCAATGATTATCAATTACTAACAAAAATAAACAATAACTATAGAATTATTTTAAACAACACACTCATTTTAATATTTCTAAATTTTAGAAAGTAAATATCAATATTTAACCACAGACAGTAGGATCTTCTAAAAACTTCTTGAGCTTTTCTAGTTCTTCGAGTATTTCATTCTGTCGTTTGTATAAGCGATTGATTGCACCAGGGACGCTGAGATATTCATTCAAAATCTAATCTCTTTTTACTTGAGTATCCTTGATTAGTTTCTCATAATAATTTATTGATTCAATTATTCTCCATCTAGTCATGCCACGTGCATTTTCTAAACGTATAGTAAATCGTTGAATTTGATCTTGATAACCACTTATTTTTGATTCCTCAGCTTCTAGGTACGCTTTGTATTGAAGATGTTTAACTTTTAACAAATTAATATCATCTCTATTGAGTTTGAGTTCACGTTCTAATTCGTTTATGCTGGCTTGAATTTCTTCTTTTTTTGGACATTCGGATGTTTCTTTTAAAAATAAATTTTTACCAGTTGAATCTGCTTTTAACGAGGGTATTTCACTAGATAATAAAATTATGGTACCTTGACTCGGTTTTAATTGGCATATCTGATGCCGAATCCGAGGCCTTTATATCCCAAAAAAAAGTTACCGTTTTTACTACTGCATCAAATGAAGAAGTTAATTCAGTAATTTCAGTTTTTAAAGTCTGTTTCAAAATAAAAGATACCTCCATCAATTTATGCTAATGAAAGAAGATCTAATCTTAGAGACGAATGAAAAATAATTTCACAGTAATAATTAAAAATACTAAACATTTGTATTAAAGTATGAATTCATAAATCTTTTTTATTGTAATAATTAACCATGTTNTATATTATTTGTGGAAAAGTTCCATCAGATGAATATATGGAGCTGAGCAAACTTCAAAGCCATTTGGACATGAATCTGAACTTTTTTAACAAGGAAACAAGATATTTTTGATAGAAAACTAATGGTGTGTGGAAAATCGAGTGTGACGTTTGGGGCAGTAGAAATAATTCAAACATAGCTGCAGTTGTTCCATCATATTTTGTGTCCATCAGAATCGCCAGAGCTATGAAACCTCACCCGATAGCTGATTGGTTACCATTGCCAACAGTCAAACATTTTGTTCCATTCATGATTCTCGAGGAATATGAAATAAATTTAATTGGAAATACATATCACTCGACACAGTATACAGGAGAATAGCTGACATATCTGCAGATATTCTCGATCAAGTGATTCAGGAAATGAAATCCTTAAAACTTCCAATATTTAGAATTCAGCTTGATGTAATCACTAGCGTTGAAAATGGCTCATAATTTTTGGTATATGCTAGGTATATACATCATAGTGTTTTTAACATGAATTCCTCTTCTGTAAACGTCTTGAAACAACTATTACGTCATGTAATATATATGAAAAAGTTGGTTCATTTCTATAAATCCATAAAATCTTATGGAAAATATTTGGGGCTTGTGCAGAGATGATGCTGCAAATATGATAGGGTGTCGTCTGGATTTAAATGTTTGGTACAGAATGAATCGACGAAAACCATTGGAAATTGCTGTATGATTCATCGACAAATATTAGCAACTGAAATACTTCGACAGGAATTACAATACGCAATGATACAGGTGATTAATTTTGTTAAACCAAATTCTTAGAATAGTCAACTGTTTGCAAAAATGTGTAAAACTTTTAATGTATCACACAATGTCCTTTTTGGACAAGAAGTGAAATTTCTATTAGTAGGAAAAGTTCTCAAACGTGTTTTTAATCTTCATGAAGACCTAAGACTATTGTTTAATCAGAAACAAAAACGACGGTTAGGATAATTTTATAGTGAATGATGTGATATACAGAAAATAGCGTGTCTATATATATTTCCCATTTTAAATATATTATGTTTATCACTACAAGGACCATGTGCAACTCGTCTGTACTTATCCGAAATAGATTAACTATTTCAGAATGAAAATTTGGGTTTGACTAGTAAAAATGGTCTAAAATAATATTCGATTGTTGTCAACCTAATCTTCGTTCTTTGAGAAAAATGAAGTTGAACTTGAAAAAAACAAATAAAATTGTAATTCTATTTGTAGAACTTTTTCACAGGCATGTTGAGTAAAAATCTTTTTTTTTTTCGAAATCCAACAAATACCCATTTTGCACTGGTAAGAAATCAATTTAGAGTCATTGTTGAAGATGTTCCTGCGACATCAAGGAAGAGTGTAATGAATTTAATAAATGGCGATGTGTCCAAAATCAATTTCTCCTCATTTTCACAATTCTGAATAAAGTGTTTGAAGTCTTATTCAAATATATTTGAGACGTTTTTAAGGCTTCCTCTATAACTTCAACCAACATATCTTTGCGAACTTTGTTTTTAAGCCTTTGATTTATTAAGTCTAAATATAGTATTTGACTTGACCCAAAAATGACGTTCGTTGTGATATTGCCCAAACAGTCCCAAGAATTCCAGATCTAGTGGAACAATACAAGATCAATCTTCTCAGGTATGAGGACTTAGTAGAACATGTAAAAACAATATTTTTGTAATTTTGTTTACATTATTGTTCATGCTCAACTAAGAATTTAAAATTGTGCATAAATATATAGCATTAATACTGTGATTAGGATACATTTAGACTAAATAATGCAATTGATTAATATTTAACTTTATTTTTTAAATTATAATTCAGAAATATATTTTAATAAAAATCATTGCATATTGTTTCAACATCAAACACTTAAATGATGGAATGTTCGGTTTCCGAAGTTTTTATTTTTGTCCTGGTTATCAGTAATATATACTATGATTATTATTTGTAAATTTAATAACTTACCGTTAATTATGACGTCACACTTTTTTTAATGGTGGCCGCGGCGCTTTGAAAAAGTCGTAATTCGGATTATTAGGATCGCGGTCCAAAAATTTGAGAACCACTGATCTAGACCCTGTTTGTTTTTTTATATTTTGACGTAGTACATTATGAATATATATTTGTGTATTCCACTAGAAAAAAACAGTTCAAAGGCGACCGTGAAATATACACAAAAATGTTCTTTATTCCAAGGATGATTTTATACGCGGAGAATTCTATGGGACGAGCGTCAACGAGATCAGAAGTCAAAGTATATAATTTAATGACACGTGTCTCAATAGAAATTACATCTAAAGTCAAATCCAGTTAAGTTCACAGCCTCAGGACAGGGAAAAAACCTGCACTTAACAGAATGGTGTAGATATCAGGAGTAAATATAATGAGCCATCATATAAACAGAAACAAAATTTTGTTTTCACTTAACCGAGTGAGCGCTTATCCGCAATGCACCTCACCCTGAGTTGACTGCGCTGACTGTGATAGCTATAACCCAGATATGCTAGAATACAAATTGATGTTTCTAATGACAGGAAATTTATGACTATATGTAGAATTCATTTTTTGAGTGTTAAATATTTATAAAAATTGAGTTAAATAATTGTAACTGACATATTCGGGAAACTCTATATCAAAGTTTTTTACTGAATATACTCCTCAGAAAACGGTTCGATAGTTAAAATATATATAAAACATAACTTAAAACTCATTGCTTGAATAGCTAAAACCTCAGAACATAATGACAAAATACATTGACATATTTAGGATAATCATAAAATATTTTAAATGAGTTTTTTGAAATACGTCGATATCAAGCGAAAGTATTAACAAGGGTAATTTATCACTAATTATTAATATTTTTAATTAAGAACATTTATTTCATGATAATATTTCTATCCTTTTGTCATTAAAAGGGTTTTATGTCAATTTGCTTTTTATGCAGTAGAATTAGGGTATTCCTCATTTCAATCTAGTCGACAGAAAAATTAAAATAAAATTAAATCGAAATATGAAAAGAACTAAGGAATATTGTTTTAATTTTCAATAATTAAATTGTTTATATACAGTAACACATAACCTTCATGGTTGTAGTATTAACGTCCGCAATCTTCTCTCTTTATCGTCACATGACCTTGCGTCATGCATTAGAATGGCTCAGTCTCATTTTCGTGAGTACTGATTTTTGCGTAACGTTTCCACTTTGAAAAATGCTCCTCAATGAGGTTGAGGAAGTGGGAATAGGCAGATAAATAGCAAATCTCGTGACCCTAAATGTGAAAACAATTCATGATTGTTGAAAATTTGTGAAATCTAACATTTTCCATGATTGGAACACACATTGCATTTGTTGGAGTGTTTGTTTGAATGTGTCGAAAACAGTTTCCATTTTACCCAAAAAACTATCCCGTAAATACGGGTAGCTGTTGATTTCTTTGGACACAACGCCCTATCGTTCATCGGACCATTCAAGATAGATTATTAAATTGATGTTCGGTACTCTAGGAACTGGCGTACTGCCCATTGGCAATCGACATTTTTTTAGATTGATTTTGAATCATGAAAGACGACCGCAATGTTTAACATAGCCACGTGAAAATTTGTATGAGAAGATGCACAAATTAAAGAAAATCACACCAGAGGTCTTATTTTGGTTCATTATTCTATTTAATTTTTTTATTAAATTTTTCGTCCACTAGATTGAATTGAAGAAAACTCGAATTGAACTGAATCAAAACCAAATCGACCTACAAAATAACGAATTCGAATTGCAAACTACCGCTACATAAACATGCCGCACAATATTGAACTGAAGAAAAACTAAATTGACCTAAAAACCCTGTATATATCAACTAATTCTTTCTTAATAATCAAAAATGCTTTATCCGTTGTAATAAACATAAGTGGTTTTACCAACACCTCGAATGTTCTTAGCAAGATTTTAAATATATTTTCTGACTTGTTTAATCTATTAGGATTTGAAAAACAAACAAAAATTCAGGCGATTCGGTTACGATAGACATCTTTAAAAAATTGCGAAAATCTTAACTTTATCATTTCTGGATAATCATATGCAGTGAAATGTCCTATTAAATGAATTTTCATAACATAAAACTTGGAGTCAGCTACTTTTCGAAATTATAGTTATATAAAGAGAATATCTGGGATATATCGGCTTACGATATGTTGTACTTGAACGATTTTTGTTTTTAGTCAAAGGTAGTATTCGCTTATTTTTTATATTAAAAATTTCCATAAATATAAGTTTCTTTGACTTTCGAATAATTAAAAATCGAGTGAATGTAATTACTGTTAAATTTAAGTATCAATTTGAACATTGTTAAAAATTGAAATTATTAAAAACCGAATCTTGGTACTGAAATATATCTCATTTTTTTGAATCTTTTATTGAAAAAATGAATTTATAAAATTTGTATTGAAAAATTATAATTACAGTAAAAAGTGTCTGATGTGTTCCCTTATTATCTTCCAGCAAAACAAATATTTTATGAAATTCTCTTAGAAATAATACTTTGTAATTTTTTAATTTTTTTTTACTCACGATGTGCAAAACACATTCAAATCAAGAACCAATGCTAGCCTCATCAATAGAAGTAAAATAACAAGAAATTATAGTATATATTTAATAGAAGTTATAATAAACGTTGACATAATTGTTTTCGGAGTTTGAATAACATTTAAAAGTAAAACATGCTCAGTCGCTATTTCTATAAAAAGGCTGCAAAAGTATAACAGAGCTCTAACGAATAGATCATAACATTGAAAGATATATCAATCTATATACACATGAAGCATTCAATGTTAAATTCTTTGAACTACGGTAGTTAACAAAAACTGGGAATCCATCTGATACTGAAAAAATTTTTTAGATGATTTATCCGCGTTCATAAAAATCAAAAAAATTGACATCAACACGATTCAAACAATAAAATTAATTTATCGATGACTTATGTTTTCTTGATAGGGATATAAGTTATTGTGCAGATGTATACGATTTAAGACCATTATCAAAATTTAAAAGCTTATTTACAACTCGGAGTACAGAAAACTTCAAATTTTCAATTTCGAAAGCTTCGTGCAAAACGTTTATTTATGTTCTGAGTGAATATCTAATCTGTCATATAATATTGAGATAAATTAATGGTTTTAACTGCATTTCATCACAATTTTTTATTAAACATCTATTTTTAATTTTGTTCCGAATCTTGTCGCACCCAGGCTGAAAAATCGACTGGATGAACTGTGTTTACACTAACAAAATAGTTGATATATATATGTTTCATAGTAATACAAAGAATATAACATATCTGACATATATTATATACGAGATATATATATCTTTCTGATTTCTTGATTTATTTTTAAAATCATTTTTAATAAAATGCTTTTTGTTAATTTAGAATATGATTCTCTTTATTTTATAAAAATATAAACATCCACGAAAAACATAATAGAGGCTATTACTGAACTAGAACTTTCTTTTCGACAATCCGTAAATTTAGTGTAGGAAAATAGTTCGAATTCGACCATTTTAAAATTGTGTGATATATATATATACATATAATCGAGCAATAGACTTTCGATAACAACAACGAAATTTCGTATATGAGACAAGTAATTAAGTTTTATCAGGCTCATAGTTTGAAATCTATCTATAAATGAGAAAAAATATATTTTTTAATACATACCTTTAATGTTTAGTATTAAATTAATATTTTCCAACCAAATTCGTATTTATATAA
>JWZT01005277.1:18039-34262 GCA_000827895.1 Thelohanellus kitauei
CCCTTGTCTCAAAGGCTCAATCCAATCGTGTTACTTTTATTGGAAATGGAAGGCGCTAATAAAGTCATATATGACTATTAATGATTCAAGCCCATTGCAACAAAGTATTGCCGTAGTATCAATCCAAATATTTCAAAAAGACTGCAACGAATGGATTCAAGAATCTACACTATTTGCCTAAAGGCACTACAAAGAGAAAACTTTTAATTCATTTTATGCGATTAGAATAATTTTTAGAGTCTAATGGCTCTTTTTTGAAATCAAGTTTTTTAATTTAAAATAATCGGCCTTCTGGATGAGCCAAAGGTACATTTGCTCTTGAGATGGTGTAATAAGGGAGTTGCTCGCCAAACTTTTTCACAACGGATTAAGTTGCTCGTGGCTTGTAAAGTGTAGGTATCGCTACTGTAAATAATGAAGGCTTTTTTGTTCTTGGTAGAGCATTGTCAAAAAGAAAACTTAAGTAGAGACTCTTTGGTGTTAGTAATCGTGCTAAAATCAAAAATATTCAAACTACAATCAGAAAATTCCACAGTGTTTAAACGTGCGCAAAAAACTAACTATTAGGATTATGGTGGGATAATGGAGGATGGCGTGTTACATTTTAAAAAAAAATTTATGTGGAGAGACCGCCACCAATTTTCAGAAAAATGAATTGTAAGCATACGTACGAAGCCAACTATACCAATTTTATTAAGCTGTCATAAAGTCTTTCTACAGAGTTAAAAATATTTTAGGCCGTGTGCCACCATTAATTAAATTTTTATAATTTTCACGGTCTAAGTCAGAAAATGAGAATTTTGGCAATTTTGACCAGCCTAGAGAACGCACATAAAAATGTTATGTAAAGTAAACACATCCCAAATTTGATAACAATTGGTAATCTTGTTGCGGTTTATAATTATATAGATATATATTTGTCGGTGTATATAAAAACTCAACAAAAACCCAGTCTTAGGATAATTCAAAGTCCATTTTATTCAGAAACGTTATATTCAGATCCTTCTGAATAAAACTCTTGTTCTTAGTTGTTAAAATTGATACTTGTTATGATTTCCTACTGGCTTATATTGGTGCTATCTTTGGATCCATAACACATGATTTAAAGATGATCTTTGGTGGAGGGAAACCGATTTCTGGTTAGTCCGAGCCTGTTAACCAAGAGTATCTGACTCTTAGCACGCGAAACTCAAATTAAAAATGTCTGACATGCTTCGTGATTGGCTTTAAGTTCGTCAAAAACTTTGAACCGGTAATTCAAATTAGAAATATTAAATACGCGCACGCGTATTGCATTTTCCATGAAACGCAGCATGAATGATCTCTCGCCTCCAAACAGTTTTAAAAGTTATCTAAATGCCGTTAAAAAACAACGAGGCAAGATTCCTAAGGTTTTAAAAGCTGCAAAACAGTTTTGTGATCCTTTTCAGGGGTCGCAACAAGATATACAATGCGTTTCTGATGACCTGAAGAGCAAAATGCAGGAATTTAACACTGAAAAATCCAATGAATGTTTGGAACGATGGTATCTGATATTTGTAGGAGTAAAAGAGGTTAGAATATTTAGATATTAGAAATTTTATCAGCTCAAAGAAAAAGAGAAGAAGCAGAAGCAGAAGCAGAGGAATTCTAAAACTCTTGTAAAGCTATTCATTATCAGCCTAAACATAATAACCCCGAAGAATGGTATACTTTTTTATTTTCTCCTGACCACAGGTTATTGTATACTTATTTAGTGAATCGGAAAATGGGGTATGTTGAGTTTTAATAGGTCCCCTACAGGTTACCCACACTTAAACTGTTGTTGATGTTTAAACAGGTATTTTTCGATCACAATAGATTCATGTAGTAAAATTGCTAGACTACTTTGGTGGCTGGTTGGATGATACTTTGCTCAAAGGAGCGGTAATAATATTCCTGATCAGCCTATTTGGATCTATTGTCTCTTGGTACAACTCCACATGCCTTTACAAGACGAAACATGCTTCAGTCTAAGAGAATTGGCGAGAAAAATGATTGAAATCGATAAAAAACAGGTTTTCGTGGTTATTACAGGTCGATCCCAAAATTTCAGAGGCTTTGCATATGGTTGTATATATACTCTGGAAATATTTCAACGATCCGAATCAGGCATTTTAATCGTAAAAATTTTTTTGATTTAAGTTTATGAAAGTGTTCCAAAATAAACGCTTTTATCGAATTTTTAAGTCAATATTAGTATTTAATGGGCTTTTTCGGTGATGATTTATGCTATTAATTTCTTAACATTTGGATAATTTGGCTTTTTACAGACTTAATTTTATTGCGAAAATTGAGAAATAATAGATTGAATCCATATAAAATAATATTTCTGACGCAACTTATAAATTGATCGTTTGGGTGTGTGGATTTTCATCCTTTTCATCATTATCGCAAGACTTATCACCTTGGTTTTCTTAATATTTAAGTGTTTTTACTGTTGAACATGAATAGCATTTCAGATAGTTGGGTGAATTTTGTCAATTTCAGATTCCACAGTTCAGAGAACTCGTAAAAACCTTTGGAACATTTTCCACGTAGTTTAGGGATCTATGATAAGCAAAAATCGATAAAAATATAAAATACATACCTTTAACAGGTCCGCAAACGATTTTTGGTTTACAAAACAAAGAAGAATGCTATCATCGTATTCATTATTGACAAATATCGATTTTTGGCTCAAAATCTCGTCGAAAATATTTTCAGGTTGATGGAATATTTTTCCAGCGTACGACGGGTGAGCGAAAGGGAAAAAGTATCCACTGTAGAGATTGCTGGCAAGAACATCCTGCGTTCAATACGTTGATTTACCAGAAGGGATTCTTTGAATTCAAACATATTTGGGTACTTCCTATGTACAGTACTCACCATCAATATCCATATGAGGAAGGGTGAAAAAGTGCGCTCTAAGATTAAGTAACCAATATAAGTATCGAACACTTCTATTAGAACTTTATGACAGATCCCCGGTTGGCTATCTTTTATGAGAGTGGAGAGACTAAAATACTACTATTGGCAAGATACTAGCTGGTTACAAAAACATTTATTGTTCGGTTATTGGCAATCGGACAAGTAAAACTCAGAGGTAGAGGATGACCACACACGTGTCAGATTCACATACTTGCCCGTCGCATTGGAAGGACGTATATTGGATTCTCACCATTAAAACGAATTAGATGTCTGGTTTTAAGATTAATGAAGGGGCTGAAAGCACGGAGCCAATAGGATGGCACTGAAATGCAGGCTCGGATGATTAGTAAGTAATGTCATCAAGTAAATCACGTGCTCGTTGATGACTGGAAGAGAATGGGATGCTGCATTGATGGTTGATAAAAATATAGATTGACAAATGTTAAGGGTGTGATATTTTTTTTCCATACTAGGAAGTGCCTACCTTCTTTGTGTGACTGAGAGATTTTAAAAACTAAGATTGCCTGAAATTATCGGCTGATAGTAAGGATAATAGAAAATAGACTCTTTTCACATAGAAGTGGTCCTTGGGTGTTCGAATTTATGAGGAATTTTACTTGACAAAATGATTGTTTTGTTAAGAGTATATGATCCAAAAAGATAAAAACGAATGCTACAACACTTACTTTTGCGGTACATTTCATCTGCATCTTTCCAGAACGAGAACCCATAGTTGATAAATTCTATTTGAATTAAATTGAGGAATCCCTGAATATCAGATCGATTTCACAGTTATAGTTGTATATTTAGAATCCAACAACAATTTGATAGTAGGAACCATCAGGAACGTGATTTTTATATCTTCCGAATCTTCAATCACCACCAAATGATTTTCTTTTTTCACCAAATCAGCCAGGAGTATCGAGTTGGACAGCAATTCCGAAATGCAGGTGAAAAGCATGAATCTGTAGTCCGAGTCAGAGTTTTCATTAATCATTTCTTTGGGTGGAGTGACGCAACTTCTGTCTAGAATTTCCATATAGTCTTTCAAAAAAAATACGCCTGTCATTAAAATCAAGTTACCGTTATAAAATCTGCGTATTTTTCTAAGTCGGCTTTTAAAAAAATCGCATTCCGTGTATGGAACGCAAAAATAATTCTAGTTATAGAAATGTACATACAAATTTTGAAGTTGTTTGAGAATTCATATTCTGGAGATATAAAAGTTCAATATCTCTTTCTATGTCCACGTCGCTATCGTGGCGTGCTTTAATGCAACCTCTTCGTAACAGTACTCCACCATTTGCACAACTAAACATTAGATTAAGCTTTTCAAAAAAGTTGCTTGTAACTATACAAAAACCTCTTAAAACTATATCTTCATTACACTCTGTTGCTTATGAGCCATTTTTTAGAGTTCAACTATTCATAAGGCTGTTTAATATCGACTTAACTAGATAATACCTTCATTTATAACCATCCTTCGCCGAATTTGACTTGTGATGGGATGCAAAACTGGTGCATTATTTGTCAAGTTCGATCCAATCTTTTCATTCAATGTTTTACAACAACTTAATCAAAACCTCTTCTTGCAATTAAGAAGATGATTAGAAGTATGATCAAATTGCATTGTACCACACCCAATAATACGATTTATATTTAAATTTCATTAGTCAGTATAACTTCTCAGAGAACTAGAAGTCATACATAATCCTTACACTAGCATTAAACGAGATAAAAACTCATTATGTGAGAGATAAAATCTGTTGACATTGTTTCTGGATCTAAAGTTAAAGTTAGTAAATGAATATGAACTACGCGGTCACTAGCCTTATAATAAATAAATGGATAACAAGTCATCGATGTTATATTAGAGCATTGAATCAATAAACGCGAGTGATCTTGATTCACTTTGGACTTGATGAAGTGCAAAATAACTACTAGAACACATTACAAGAGGTACAGAATCCATGCACAGTTACATTCAAATGCTTCGATGAATTGATCTATCCAGTCGATATTTAATGGGTTTGATACAAATCCTGATAAAACGTAATAACTTTTTTCACACAAATTAAAGTGAAACCCCTATATATTCCATGTATGAATATGACGCTGATATGTGTTATATTGGCTGGGTTACTACTTGGAACGTCCCAACGAGTGTATTGATATATCATCGAAATCACATTGTGTGACCAAAAATATAACATATTTAGACATGAAAAATTGAACTTACTAATAGCTGAGAGACGTCGTATTGTGGATTTTTCGTACCGATATTTCTCGGATATGTTGTTCATATACATCTGCAACCGTATGAAAAATCACACGCCACGACACGAGCGACTTTCCCGGCTTTGTCTTTGGTAATAAACTTAGTACCTGCTTTAAAAGAATGATTGCATAATCATGCTTTTGAAAGCTCTGAACTTCTTGCTTAATAATATCATTGAACGAAAGTATCATTTTGTTTATTAAATCTGAAATTAAGTCAATGGTCAATTTTTCGTCTAATTATTTTTCATAAAGATCTTTCATTTTTGGAAATGAATAAGTTTACTTTAAGACGAATAAGTAACGAAATTTTAACATTCTCAGCATTACACCAAGTGCGCTTCTGTAGTAATGACTTCAGAAAGCAAGGATCCTGAAGGATGTCTCGTTTTGGTCTGAAGAAGCGGGTTACCGATTTAGAAAATGATAGCTATAAACCCACCTTTATGAGACTCTAGGCAAGAAATATCCACTGAATTATTGATTGTGTAGAGTTCATGTTTGATATCCCTCCATTTCTCGATCATGGTTTCGACATCGCGAACTTCATTGGTGCCCGACAAAGGAATTCTCAACAATTATATATACAAACTTTATTTTTATGAAATTGATCAATTGTATCACAAGTTCGTTCTCAATACATTCCATATAGATCACGTGGTTGACTGGGAACTAATTTAACGTCAAAATTTACCACATTAGATCCCATGATTCGATGATTGAAGATGATTTTTGACGTAACGAGAGAAATTACCAGATTTTTTAGTTCACATATAAACAAATTATGTTCTCCTGGCCATGGTTGAATGCGTACTAAAAATTAACCACAAACAAATAACAATAAATATTTTGAAATCACATCCTGCCACATTTATGAGTCATCCGAATCACCGAAAAAAGGGCAAAATGGACTCTGAGCACCACATTGAATTATATATATCATAAATTGATAGTTTCTCAAAAGGCTTGTTATTTTCAATCAAATATTTAAAAAAAAAATTTCGATTCATTAAATTTACGTTGGTTTTCCTCCTATGCCAAAAAGTTAAAAAATGTTATCGGGTTGAGCGTCCATCATTGTCACCCATAATTTTCAATATACTCCCTCTTTATTTCCCAAAGAAAAGTCACACATCAGTTTCAATGTTCATTATGGCTAATATAGTTGGTCGATTTATTTTTTTTAAGAAATAATCCCGTTGTGAAACAGCATGGGATCGAATGTCTCATGGTATAACTCAGTAACTTTTAATTCGTCATGCTAATCTCATTTTTTGGATGAAGCCTCCTTTTGTTTTGATATGATGCGGTCGCATTCAAGGATACTGATATGATAAACCAAATCCCGTGGTATTTGGTATAAGAGCCCCCAATAGCACAATAATTTTTGAAGAAAATAGCCACACAATTGCCCACACTGAAACTATTTAAGCTGAAATAAACAGCAGAAATCATTAATAATGTTTGTAAAAGATATGGGATGTATTTTGGGAATAACTTTGTATAATTGTAATGGGCAATATTCCAACTCACCACCTTCAAAGAATCGTGTTTCCTTTCAGTATCAAATAAAATATATGCCAGTCAACAGTTCTGACCTGAACCATGCGAGGAGCTTTTGTGTAAATTAAAGATTTATTTGAGGAGTTTGCAGACATTTTATGCTCTCAGGTTTATTTCATAAATGTTTAAAGTGCCAAGATATAGAAGGGAATTCATAAAATTATCAGAATAGCAAATTATATTTCAATAATAATTGAAAGGTTTTTGTTGACAATTTTGAAAATCATGTGTGACGACAATGGATGCAAAACCGGATATTAAGCCTTTCAGTCCATAAACGATTATTAGGTATACAATATATAGTGGCGATAATGAGTCAAAATGATGAGCCATGTCGATTTAATACTTATAGCTACAATCGACCTCTAAGTTATTACACCTAGAAGCTAGAAATGACAAACGGTCGAAAATACAACTCAAAAATCATATTTTGAAGAATGGATGTGAGGGTTTACATTAAACTTGAAAATATGATAAAAATATTTATAAATGGGGCCCTATGCCTTAACTCAGATTTCTACATATTAAGAATCAAGAACATTTCAAAAAATTCAAAACTTTATGTTTTATTGTTTTTAAAATTAACTGGTTTTAATTAAATAAAATGAATCAGATGAGGATCATGCATGTATATGGATGAGTGTAGAACTGGTGATTAAAAATTTGTGACAAATCCCACTTGTTAGCGGTTTGTTTATAGGCCGTTTTTGTCTTTAATTAAAATTAGTCTCCTCATAAAATATAGACAAAGTAATCAACCTACTGTAGACTCATAAAATTCATAAACATCGAGTTCTTTTTTTAATCTAATTGAAGCACCAAAAATGCCTACCGATTTAGAAATCATGGGATTGATAAATATACTTTAAATAATTAAAATATAGAAATTTTTAAAAAATGCCTGTCTTTTTTACTACTGATTGCTGTTGTATACTTCGTCAAGCATATTTAGGAAAATAAAACAACCGAGTAAAAAATGTCGGAGTTTTACGCTAAAAAATTTCTAACGCGTCGGATTTTGTGTGTTCTTGATTTCAATCGGCGATGTTGTAATCAAGAACTAATAATGTGATTCGCCATATTATGAAAAAAAAATTTTGAGTATCTGTTTTTTGGTACATAACAATGTGTAGCATAAATATCACAACCATAGTTAACTTTGACACGATAAATATAAGCTCAAGTATGGGCAAATATGTAGTTTTTATCGTTGTATCTTTTTCATTATCACGTTTCTGTGCAATAAATACAGAATGAAACAAAAATATGAAACCTGGTAAAAATTTAAACAAAGAGAATGATTTGCACGTTTAAATCAAAATTTTAAAAATTTAATATGGCAAAAAAACTTTTGAATGTCTTAAATCTGCGACACCTATTATTCGTATGATTTTTGCCCTGTCTTTTAGGAAAACGTGATCACATCTGGTTCAAGAAGACGCTGAACTACGGCGTTTTAAAAATAAGATATTATTAAAAGAAAATCCCATTTCCAGAACAACTTTGATCTAATAAAATCAAATTAACTTGTACGTTCTTGTCGATGGTACAACCAACTTGTGTTGGGTGCACGTTTTTGTCCGGTTCCGAGGGCGTGCACTTAACCGGAGATGATTGTATATTCAACCAGCAAACATTAACCGACCCCTCAAAAAATTTACTATCAGAGGCATGTATCGATATTTCTGAGAGGTGATAATTCACTAACAAATCTTGCTCGTAATCCAAGGTCTGATGAGCATAGAGACAAAAATTATATTTGTCTGAAAAAACTTGATCCCATTTTATTGTTGATGTGTTTCGAAATTGAGATCTGTCACCTTTGGACTCAATTGTGGAAGTTTCAATAGTTCGTTATAATTGATTTCCATAAAACAGGATTTATTTTCTCAGTTTCAGGGGATCGAAACTGGAATGAAATATCAAAATAGCAATAATTGGATACAAAACATACCTTCGGGAATCATTGAATTTTGCCAACAATGTAATATGGATTATTAAATTCGGAATCCTAAATAACCTTAAAGGTAAACACTAAAATCTAGAAAGATTATGATGTTTATTATCTTCATTATAAAGCTGAAACATTTTAGTTTGGATTTAAAGAATTATAACATATTAGAGAAATGTATCGCGATATTGGCCGGATTCGTCGATATCAGAACCAGACTTGTTTCACGAACATTTAAAGACCTTCAATAAGGAATCATTGATTCGCTCTTCCAGTTCATCTTCGTCAAAATAAGGTAGAATCCTTATCGGTTTAGATTTACATTTCATTCTGGTTTATGTTAATATTTGCCAAGATTTCGAGTGGACAAATCATTGGATTAATTGGTTAATAAATCCAAAGTGGAATTCTCTTATAAATCCTTTCATTAAATAACGGGATTTTTAAACTGTAAAGAGCCAAAAGGGATATCCAAACTCTTCTTCGGAGAATAATTGGTTTCAACCCAAAAATTGTTTTCTAAGGATCATCTTTGCTTGATAGCACTTTGACTTCTGTGTGGCTTGGTGTTATTTCCTTCAAAATAATACCCATATTATATCTTCCCAGTCCGGGATTATTCTTTAGTAAAGCAGTATTGACAGGTAAGTAATTCGGGCATTGTTTTTATCTAATGTGAGTTTGGCACTGTCATAACCTCTGACTGGCAAAGGGTGCTTAGAAATGGTGGAATTCTGAAAGGAAACATTGATTGAGGAACGGTTCACCTTAAGTTGACCGTAGAGTCAGAGCGGCTACATGCTGTATAGGTTTTAAAACATCCATACCCGATCAAAATCACTCTTATTTTGACTAAAATGGCATGATTTGAAACGTTAGTAACGAAATGGTTTGTTAACCATCATCCTGAAGCCTAGTTTTTCGATCTACTTACATGGTTTCTCTATAAAAATTGAATTTTTGCCATTTAAAATGAAAGTTGCTCATATTGAATTGGAAAAAATATCATTTAAAAAGAAAAGTATTCGTTTTTGTAATGCTCAAAAAACTGTGTGAAAGATTTTGTAGACTGAGAGCAGTTTTCTTCGACGATGTCACTTAAAAAACTTTCCTCGTTGCTATCAAACAATTTTGCTCGATTCCTGCCATTTGGTGATTTTTAAAAATTTCTGAAAATCCTTCCTTATTCTATGAACCGTGGAAATTTGTACATTGAAAATTCGCGAGACTGAAGGAAGAGACCTATTGTGAGACATGGCGTTTACTATTTGCTAAAAGTATTCATTGGATACACTTTTTTACGTTCTTCTCATTTTTGTGTTCTACGATATTTGTGGGATCTAATTATTCTCCTAATTTTTAATTTTTATTAACTCTAATTTATGATGACAAATTGTCCAATCCAATTGGCCAAAATTCCATTTTTATCGAGAAACTCTGTATTAATATTTGCAATCAACCTAATAAAAGTTTCCCCAAAATAAAAATTTATTTCATGAGCGGGATAATAAACCTTTCATCAGTTATGTTCTGATTTTATAGTTCATTTGCATTTTTTCAAGACCAGCTGTTGTGAAAAACTGTAGACAGTATTTTTTTTCCAAATACAGTCGACTGCGGTTAAGTGCACAGCCTCGAAACCTAGAAAAAACGTGCACTTAACCGGAGTTGACTGTACCGAATAAAATTATGAATTTCAGCGAAGAAGAGAATAACGTTGTAAAATAGGAAGTAATAGATTATGAATACCACATTTTTTGGATTTTCAATTTTGACCCCATATTATTTTGTTTTATTTGAAAAAATTGCCTTATTATTAGGCATTTCTTTCAATACTGTTCACGTATGGCAGACTCCTTGCAATTGGACAATGGTATCCCAAACTAGAACAATGTTCTAGTTTATTCGCCACTCTTCATTTTTGGTCATCATTAGAACCCTATGGCTCTTATGACGTTGGGTGAATGTTCAATATTTTTACACCTGTCACGCTTACAATTCTCACGTGGTATTTTACTACAATCCGACGTGTCTATTGATTTAGGCCAACATAATCGGTTTGTGTCTCCGTTTCATTTATGAGTTTTGCATCAATCGTGTTTTTAAGAATTTTTAATGAAAAGAAATGAATGTTATTTAATAGAGGTTTATAATACAGCCCATACAAGAATTTTTTTATTTTTGGTAACTTTTATTAAGTTGATTGCAATGATTAAGTATATCACGAAACCCTATATTTGGATGACTCTATTTGTTTGTTACAGTCACATCCATGGTAAGATTTCATTCGTAAATATTTGAGCCTAGTAAATGGTATGCGTTGATTTGACAGGTTCACATCACGACCGAACATTCCACCTGGGTAAGGTCAGGTTTGTGTCAACTCATGAATGAGTGTGGATATGAACTGGTTGGCCTTTTTCGCGATGATAATTCAAGCATCATCAAAATCCAGTCATGTTATCAATTAAATAACACATAAACACCTTTAAAATTGACTAAGCCACTCACTACACAACTATATACATCAGCCGTTTTTCAAGCCAGTTTAGTTTGGTGGTTCTCAGACCTTTTTGGCTCAAAGCAGACAACAAATGATTTGAACTTTTATCGACGCATCCGACATTTTTACTTACCTACCTCCACTCGATAAAAAATAAATTTGAAATAATGTTCATAATTCTTTTAAAATATTGTCGACCAGAACCTTACAAGTACAATTTAAGATATCTCAAAAATATAACAATTGGTAAGTGTAAATTATATGCAATCTATATCAGTTTTAGACAAAATATACACAGTGTTAATTAGAAAAAAAACGATAATTAATTTGGTGCAAAAATTTTGTGTCGCATTCAAACTATTTTAAAAGTTATAGAACAGCTATGTTTAATCCGATTTTCAAATGCGATGTCTTTATTACAAATCACTATTTCTTCTCTGATGGAATAGTCTGTGTGTAATATTACCATTTTCCACCGTGGAATCATTTATAATGATAAAAAACATCCATTCACTTTTTAATGTCTGAATGAAAATTTTTTAAAGTTTTTATGCCTCGTGTATCATTCGATTAAGCCTTTGATCATGACCGAGAGATGTTCGTGTAAAATATCAAATATATCAAATAAAATCATAGACTACATCATAAAGATTCTAATTCTAAAATAAAAACCTACAAAAATACTAGGTTAAATTGAAGAACAATACTGGTTGAATGTGTTATGGGGGGACACTTTTTCCACTATTCTGGTTTGTATTTTGTAGATGTGTATGTCTAGTAGAGTATGTAGATATCTCTGAGACTCAAGGGTAGGAAAATAGAGTTTTAAAAATAAATTGTAAACAAATAGAGAAAAGAAAATGTAACTGAGGCCGCTGGTTGGATTGTGTGCTGAAATTTTGGCAGGATCGAAAGATACACACGACCAATATTCGTTGTCTGTTTGAGGTAAATCAACGAACCATTTATTCTTTTTGATTCTTCCATGGATCTTATCGAGACCCATGATGATTTGGACTAGTGCAAGTCATACAGTGATCTTATTAATCAAGGTTTCTTTTATCTCACAGTGAACCACATTGCCAATTTCATGGTACCAGACACCAGAGAGCATACTAATCATATTGAGGGAATGCGGAGAGATGTTATTGAAAAATTAAACCAACTCTGTATCGTTAATCTTCTGTAAAATACCAGGTTTTGCGATATTTTCTGAGTTTCTTAACAATATTTATTGCGTGAAAACAATATTGAAATAATAACAATAGAAAGAGAACGCTCGGACAAAAAATGAGGAAACTCACAATCAAAAAGTTTGTGGAGATGGTAAGGGATAAATTAAGTCTCAAGACTTCTAGATCTACTTGAATCAACCGTTCGGAGCGTCGTCAAATCATTCGAAAGCAGAGGGACAATAGAAACAAAAAGACCCCACGCCAGTCTAAGAAAATTAAGCCAAGATATTAGGTTATTGTTTGGAGGCACTGGTGAATGATAACCACCATTATACACTAGATGATCTGGTCGCCAACCTTGGAATAGATTTTTACCCTGCCACTGCATGGAAATGGTTAAAGGCCATGAACTTTTCATGGAAAATAACTAGACCAATACCCGAAAGACGTAATTGTGAAGACGTAAAAAATTAAAGGATGATACATCCAGTGGTATTAGACCATGTGCATATATAGTCGATACTCAATATAATTTACAGAGATGAAAGTCCGTTTAACCTTCATCTTATAAAAACACGCTACTGGTATAGAGTAGATAAAACTTGAAAACAAGTGGTGCCTATAACAAGGGGAGGGTATGGAAGTATGATACTTGCAATTAACTCCCTCAACGTCGTATCGACTGAAGCAATTATACGTCATGGGGTCAATGGCGAAATTTTCAAGGGTTTTTTGAACAGATAGACAGACATACTGGGAAGATACGGGTGCTTTACATTTGTAATGGATAATGTAAGGTTTCACCATATCTCAAGACTAGAGACACCTATAGATTTGAGTTAATCTATTTGACACGTTACCGGTTTTTACCTCCAAACTCGGACAATCGGACATTCAAAATACAACATCCATTGAGAATGAGCCAACAGAATGGCCAGGTTTTCATAATTATCCCAATTTTTCTTGATTCGAAACTGTAATTTGAAAAAAATATTAATCGCATTGTTATCAACAAAGTCATAAATCAATAAAACCTGTGTTTAAACAAAATGTTTTTAAATTTGAAATGACTTTTAAAAACGACACAACTCGAGACAGCTTATCATTTACATTTTTTTTATAATGGTTCCCCGGCAAAATCAAATCAGCGATCAAATGCTGTAGCCTCAGCTTTAAATTACTATATTAAGACTTTAAAGCACAGAGGGAGATACGAGGACGTTGAATATTCCCAAATCAACTGTCAATTCCATAATAAAAAAATTCGAAGAGACGGAACAGGTATCTGCATCTACACGCGATGGATCTCGAAATACGATTATTACTCAACAAATTAAGGATCGTATTATAGAGCTGATGAATGACGATCTAACCACAAATCTTCGAGAAATCCAACAGCAGTAAGGTGTTGATATGGCTGAAAAAACATATGGAAATGGTTAAAAGATATGGGCTTCACATACAAATTGGTGCGTCCAATTTATGAAAAAAGGAACACACCCTAGACGAAGTTGGTACGTCAAAATTATGTCAGATGGTACTTTTCTAAAACGCTGTCGTTTAGACTAAAGAGTTCATATTGGTGCTGGATAACGTCAATTTTCACACGCAGTCACAATCCCAGATAATTCCAATGTTTCAATGCGTTCTCGGCCAGGCTTAAGAGTTCATATTTGTGCTGGATAACGTCAATTTTCATAACGCAGTCACAATCCCAGATCATTCCAATTTTTCAATGCACTACTACCTTCCACCCTACTCGCCAATGCTCAATCCGTGCGAAGAAGCATTTAGAAGAAGTTTCTTCAATAAAATAGAATGTTCGCCGAAGCAGTCCACCATCAGATAACCGGGATCTTATTCCAGAATGAATGATTCTACATGCAGTGTGATCCCAAGGCATTTGGAGAATTTCATTATGCACAGTGAATCATTTTATGGAGCATGTCTCAAACTTGAGGATATAGGATGAGAGTAATAATTAAGATCATATACTAATTTATATCTATCAAACTTATATTTCTCATATTTTTATAACAAAACAAAATTATGGTTAGTTTTGCTTCTGAATTATCAACTCAACAGACAAAGGCCATGTTAAAATCTAATAATTTAAAATATGTCGATTTTTTAAATTTATAGTTTCGAATCAAGAAAATTTGCGATAATTATTAAAAACTGGCCATTTTATTGGCGCAGTCTCAGTGGATGTCGTATTTTGAATGTCCGATTGTCCGACTTGATCTTTCATATGTCCGAGTTTGGAGGTAAAAACCGATATAGCCCTTTTCTCAACCAATGAGAGGAAGTCGTTTACAAATATAAAAATCGTGTTCGAATAGAGAGAAGAATGGAAGGCACAGAGGATCTTGCAAGCAGGATGGAGAGTGCTTGCACTCAGGTCTCTCCCGAAGAGTTGCCAAATTACATCTTACGCAGTGAATCACTTTTCCATGGTTGTATTGAAAAACGAGATATCATGAGAGAGTAGATTAATTATCCAAATTGGTACAATTTTATTTTGGCTGTTTGTAAAAAAACATTTGTGGCTACGCAATAAATATCGTTAAGAACCTCGATGAATATCGAAAGGCTCGGTAATGACGGCTTTAAAATAAGCGCCTCATATAACGACTAGCTCGTCCTAAATTAGTGCGTCTTGTCGTTAATTCGTGACCTAAGATGTAAATTAAATATTACCGTATTTTCTGGTGTATAGAGCGCACCCTTATATAAGCCGCAGACCATAGAATTTCAAATAAATTGTATTTTGTACATATATAAGCAGCAGAGTTCAAATCTTTGGAAAATCCCCCCCATAACTTATAGTCAAGAAAATACGGCTAACGGTAAATATTCAAATATTAGCCGCGGCTTATACACCGAAAAGTACGGTACATGCATTTTTATTTATATAGATTATCGGGTCGCATCCAATTAAAGCCCAATAAAAAAATTATAAACTTAACTTACGCATCCTCAAGAAAAAGTTTCGAGCATAAAAAAGTTTATTGAGCGTGAATAACAGAAAAATTCTTTAAAAATGGACACAATATTCAATTTTGGTGTTCAGGTAGCAAGCCCCCCTTTAACTCATATGCGCTAAAATGTAATTGTTTATAATATGATTTCCTATAAAATGTCCTTAAACCACAAAGAATTGAAATATTTTTAAAGTAATTGTAATGTTAAAGTGAGTCCGGACAGAGTCGAACCACCCCGCATCGATGACCACCCAGTGGTCGCCTGATTTAAACCACTCAGCGATTCTACGTTCGTAAGGATATATTATTTATCGAAATAGGACGGTTTGGCACAAAGAGGTTTATCGCAACTATGTTTTATCGACCGCGCCTTTAGTCAATAGGGTTTGGGGCCATAGGGGTAGTAGGAGAGTTGTTGACGCCATCGTTTGAAGGGATTAAATATGGCGGGAAATCCTTCATTGTTGTTTAAATTACGTTGCAATTTACATAATGTGATTTCAGTAAAAATGAGGGTGGACGTTTTGGCGCAGAGCATTCTGTTAAACCTGTCTTATGTCTCTAGAAGTTGGCTAGCTAAATTTAGACAGAATATTATTGGCGCCACATTTTGGTTTTGTCACTATTTGGCTGGAACTATTTAATCACCATTAAAACTATGTAAATTTGTTCGTAGTTCAATTTTAGCAAAAACGGTATTTAAGGTTTTGGCTCAGAGGGTTTAAACGTTTTCTTTTAACTCAAAAGAGGTTTAGTGTAAGAGATTTATATGAAATTTTATTGTCGCCACCATTATCTAAATAATTTTTGACGGGAAAGATTAAATATTTTTCATAACGTCT
>JWZT01005277.1:49341-75348 GCA_000827895.1 Thelohanellus kitauei
ATTCGTTCTTTAGCGATTGTTAATTACTACGAAACATTTTTTGAACCTAATTGATTTTTTTCCGCACTAAATTAACCTCCCGTTTATTACTCAAACATATTTTGGAAAGTTTCTTAACTCATATTGAATGAAATATGTTCAATACTGGAATTAGATATCTGAAATATTGAAGGTTTAGATGCGTAATATTGAAAACTAATAAAAAATATTGAGAGATAAGATGCGCAAAATTTGACGTCTAAGATGCGAGGTATTGACGGCAAAACCTGGTTGATAATTTTGTTCATAGATGTAGGTAGAGCCGTACAGAACAAGTATTTTCATGGTCCTCGTTCCTAAGCTAATAAACTTCGAATCATTGAATGACACGTAAAATTTTTGAATGCATTCATTTTAAAATTTTTATATCTGGGTAGAGTCAATTTGTAGCTCAATTAGATATTATTGTAGATCACCCAGAGCTTTTTCAAAATCAGTTGTAGAGGATTACAAGATGCCAAACTCAGCAGAATATTCTTAGTAGTTACTAAAACGAAGAGTAAATTCATTTTCATGTGCAGATATATTATTGGTGTACTTCTCCATCGACTCAATCTTCAGTGCCATACTTTATAATGCTAGAAAGTGCGTTATGATATTATGCCTGAGCTGTGGAGAGAATTTCGTTCTCAAAAATGCCTTTTCCTTTATGTTTGGTGTTAAACTCTTTCATATGTTCAGATATATCAAATGCGAACGCCAGATCTGACAGCCACTGTTTCTCTTGGTTTCGGATATCCTGTATTTTTAACTTTCATCTCCAAAATCAGTAACATTTCTGTTGTCAGGTCAAAACACCTCTCATAACTGTTCAATAACTCAACCAGCATACGGTGGTATGATAGAGAACATTACTGTGATCCTAACCGCTATCTCTATAAAGTTTGATTCACTGTCTATTATCTAGATCTCTTTATCCTTGATAAAATTAACAATTTTCACAAGTGGATCCGCGACATGTTTCATGCCAAGCACACCTTTACAAAAAAAAACTTTTATGTCTATTATACAGGTAACACTATCAATTGCTTGTTGAAGTCAACCTCCCCAGCGCGGTCAGTAAGTCTCTTAATTAGACCAACTTTCTTTCCTTACAATAATTGAGAACTATCTGTGATAATACTCGTAATTTTCTGAGATTGTGATTCCATTTATAAACAAAGTACTTTCCACACATTCGAAAATACTGTTCTCCGGTAATAGTCTTTAATTGATTCCATTGACAGCAATTCTTCTGTGATTTCTAAGTTTTCTGAAATTCCTCTTATAAAGATCAACAACTGTACAGAGTCATCAATGTCAGTGTTTTCATTCAATGGCTTGAACAAGAGTTCAAATGCAGGTACACGCCTTTTCAGTAGTGAGTTAACATCTTAATCAATTGTTTCAATGAGGTGATCTTCAGTTCTTCTCGACAAACTGACTTCAAACATTTTTCTGTGTTCTGAACTTACGTTATCTACGACATCTAACATGCACTTTTTGACAAATTCACCATCACAGAACGATTTAATGTGTTTAGCAATATTGTATGCAACCACGAAGCTGGCACGAATAGCGTCTTTCTGAGGTATATTGTTTTTTCTCAAGAAATCTTTCTGTTTTTCAAGCTTTCTGTCCGGGTCTGTTCCGCTTTTATTGTCGTTGTGCCGCTGATAAAGCATTCCCGTACTCTGCATGTTTCGTTACATAATGGCAGATAATGTTTTACTATTTCAACACTGAAATACATTCACTGTACAACAAACATAATGCTTTCTTTTAGGCTTCTGTAACATAGTACTTGAAAATCCAATCTTTATCAAACATGAGACGCTGCCTATCAACTTTAAGTTTCTTCATCGAATTCATGAAAAGACTCTAATTGTATATTCTCAACTTAAAAGAAAGCAACAGATGACTAAGAGTCATCATTGTTGATCACGTATTCTTTAAACACTGAATTTGACCAATGAAATAGAAACTAGTGAAGAATTATTTGAGGATACTGTCGTAACCACATTACCATATATGTTCGAAAACTCTTTGCGGGCCGTACGTTGCCCACCCATGCCTTAAAATAACCAACATTTTGTAGTAAGACTACACTCATCCATATAATAGCTAAGAGCGTCTATCACAGAGGTGCACAAACTGTAGCTCGCGAGCTACTTGCGGCCCGCCGAGAACTTTCGAATTGATTTATTGCGCAAGATCGTAATTGTAAGCATCTTAGATCGTCCTATTATTCTTTGTCTTTTGTTTATATCATTTCCTGACTGTAAAAGCGTAAAATCATCGGAAAGAACCATCAATTTAAATAAAAGTCGACATAAATATGTATATTTTCCCCTAAACAGCCCTCTGCTTAATTTGTTCGCATTCGGTCAAAGTTCTCAAGGAGTTCCACTGCAGGCGGCACAACGAAACTAAGCATGCTGAAACATTCGATAACTTGAAAGGCTCTGCAAGAAATGATAAAATAGCCCTTTTTAAAAAATCGGCAGAAGCCAATTAAAAGTTTTTATCATGCAAACGTGAAGACAAATAAGTTTTTTTCCAGAGCAAGTTGTAGATGAGCCAATATAATTGTAATGTGCTCGCCTCCAATTAGTGAGTTGATTTCATCAACGAATACATGCAAGCTCTTTGTGTAGAGTTATGCCTTGAAAAGACTGACGTTTTTTGACAAAATTCAACTCTTCGGATCAACTATTCAGCTTCGAGTCGAAGTCCTATTAAATGACATATTTGAACAGCTGTCTGATAAACTTGTTCAACTTAAGTATTCTTAACTTGTTGTTGACGAGAGCATAGAAAACGTTGACTTATCTCAACTGTTGGTCTCTGTTTATGCAGTTAATGAAGGATTTGATAAAGAATTAAGAACTAGCTGGCATGACCTCACTTCATCGTCGAACGTGTGGTGAAGATATATTTCGAGGAGTGATGTCTGTTCTATCAAACTTAAAAATCGAATGGTCAAAGATTTCAAGGATTGCTGTGGATGGGGCGCAATCAGTTGTTGGAATAAAATCTGGGTTTATTGCTCGTTTGCTATCCAATTTGCAGGGACTCGAGATTTCAAGAGACGGTATCATCATATACCACTGTATGATTCACTAGGAATCTATCTGTGCTCTTACTTTGAAATTCGATCACTTTATGAAATATTTTTTCAAATCGGTGAATTTCATACGATCCAGAGGATTTAACCATGGAAAGTTAAAATCATTTTTTAAAAACATTGAAGCAGAATATAGCGATATTTCATATCATGCCGATATCCAGTGGCTCAGTCGTGGATTGTTTTTGAAACTATTTGTGGATTTTAAAGATAAAAATTACAAATTCCTCTATTCAAGAGTTCAAGACCTCTCCGTATTTTCCGACAGAGAGTGATAGAGAGACTTGTTTATTGACAGGCGTTACAGACCATTTGAATACATCCAACCAGCGTCTACAAGGAAAAGACTAATTTATATTCGACATGTATCAGGAAACGCAATCTTTCGTCCTTAAGTTAAGACTATATTCGCCCATTTGCAGGCTAGAACTCTTTGACATTTTCCAGTCTGTTTAACCTTTCAAAAAGGATTGAAATGCGAATTTAGAAGTTACTACTGCCATTACCAAACACTGATGGAAGAATTTAACCAGCGCTTTGATGACTTAAGAGAGCATAAGAATCTATTCAATTTAATCACTGATCTGTTTTCATGCCAAGTGGAGTCTATTCCTGATACCTGCCATGTAGACGTGATTGATCTTCAGTGTTCACATCAATTGAAGTCTATATATCAAAACATTATAATTACAAAATTTTAAGTAAGTTTAAACGCGAGCACATAAAGGCGTGTCAAAAACATGGTTTTCAATACGTTGTCCGAATTTGGAATAACTTCCTATGTGAGTAATCCTTTTCGTTAATGAATCTAAATAAAAATAAATTTAGGTTTAACTTAACGGACAAGAATAGCTGCTCTATCTTGAGGCTAGTTACGACAAGATTTGAACCCTATATCGAAAAAGTCATTGAAAACATTAAGGTCACCTTTAACACTAAAATTTAAGCTTAATTAGAGATAAAAACATATTTTGAAATATTATTAGTTAATTTGATATAGTTTAAACATGCGCAATGGTCTGCGGCCATCAGTGAAAAAAGTTTGGGCATCTCTAGACTATAATAATTGGTTAGTATTAAAACATTATCTATAGGTAAATGGAATCGAAAAAAATAATATCACTTTTTTCTAACTTCAAGGTTTCTTACCGATGACTGGCATATCACTTGAATTTCAAAAAGAGCTATAACGCTGCTGTTTTTCTGAAAATTATCTTAATGTCAACTGAAAATCAAATCTACATTCTGAAATAAATATTACTCATTTAATTTTAAACAGTTGTTAATAATTGTAAAACTAGAGATTAGGTCATTGCAAACCATATGCTCCCAAATAAACAGCCATAAATTCAAGCAGTGATACTTAAAAGGACAAATGATCGAATAGCTTACACAATAAACTTAACAATATTATTTTTGAGCTGAACTGCCTGCTCGGAGATGTCGCCTTACCTACAAAATGTATCTTATTATAAAAAATATTTGCAGAATTACTATAGGACGGTTTGGCCAAAATACATGCCTGTTTTTGAAGATCAAGATAGAAGTAGAATTTTAATAAATAATTAAAAACAAGGTTAATACAGTTGTTTGACGTTTTAAATGTTCAATTTTCTAGAGAAATGTGCACACCTTTGTTAACATATATTGGAACACCATATAAACTTTTTGGGCAAAAGGCACACATTCTTGGCGGTTAAAAACCATAGGCCCATGTAAACATTCCGACATGATGTCTAGACACCGTTTGAGTTATTTCCATTTATTTCAGAATAATAATTGGTATATTTTTGAATACAGCCTTTTGGCGGTTTAAATGTTGACTACCCAGAGAAATGTGGATTCTATTTTCAATGAACGTAGGAACATTAGATTAACTTTTTGATCGAAAGTCACATAATTTTGGCGGCTACAAATAATACCGCAAAATAAGTTGAATATGCAAATCACAAAGACGCCACCATGAAATAAAAATTCTTGACTGGCTAAATTGCTAAAACCATATAAACTAATTGTTTGGAGTGAATTTACTGAGGCACACAAAATGGCATTCTAAGCACTTCACCTTGCACGAAAAGATTTGTGAGGAAATAATGAACGACTCTTTTTTCAGCTCCTTTATGTTAGTTCGGTGATTTTAGACCAATTTTACAAGCTAGCCCATTTTCAACAGCCGCCAATCAATTAAATTCGTATCTCAAATTATTAGATTAATGTCGATACGTACAGGAAATCACATTAAAGATCGATATGCGTATTGAATTACATGAATCATCCACTGAACGCTTCATAAAACAATTGTTTGAAATGGGAAGATGGAAACCAATAAAGCCACGAAATGTATCTCGTTTAAAAATTTTTTGCAGAATCACAGAAGAATTGATGCATAAAAGTTTTCCCAAGCATCAGAGTTACAAAAATCACAAGTATCTCAGTGAAAGTACTCTATTATAACCTAAAAATAACGATGTCAACACTATAAATTCCAATATTCAAATCGAAATACCAGGCTGAATAACAATTTATAAGTCAAGAGATACAATAATTAATCAGGATGGAGTTGTTAATTATCCGACAGAATTTTTAATTTAGATAGATTTTCGAGGTAGACCACCGTACGTTTTAACACTAAAAATTGTCTTAACTATGATCCTTCTATGCAATAAATCCACCACGAATCTGCAACGGTACCAAACCTTCACTAATTAAAACATAATCGAAGTGACAAATCCAAATGGAAAATTTAAAGATCTACTATTACATCACATCCCTATGATTCGCATAGATATGCCATTCGAGTTCAAATGTTTACAGTTTCCGTTGCAAATCTTATTCGCAATGACCGTCAACAAAGCACAGGGACAATCGTTACAAGTGTGCGGATTAAATTGTAAAAAACGCATGCTGCTCAATTAGACAGCTGCATGTGGCTAGCTCAGTGTCGGAAAACATTCTGATTTATACGTGTACTCGCCAGATGGTAAAAAATATAATTTATTCAAAGGCTCTTTAATAAAATTTATTTTTTGGGATACCGTTTTTGTTTCTTTTCCACTGTTGTTTTTTCATTCTATAATGTGCAGCTTTTGGATTTTTAATTACGTTTTTTGTTCACATGAAATTAATATGAATATAAATAACCACCAAACACTTTTTTCTTTTAATACGATTGTTAGACACAGTCCAGAGCAACGCTGGGTATAATCTGTTAGTTATTTAATAATAGGTGACTTCTATTTCTTGGCATAAAACGAAGAATTTTATTTTGTAGGCGATTTATGATGAAAAACCTGTGTCGGATCAGGGGTACCCATATTCTTTCTCAGGATAACTTCTGAACATTTGAACATTGAACTGTAATCCGTTACTAAATACTGCGCTTCGATAACCGAATACCAGAGACGGAGACGTGTTTAACCGGATACACTCTACATCTCTAGCCTTAGAATCTGGATCATTCCGCCATTGATAATTTGGCCGGTTCTTTTTATCTCAGTAAACTCTTCCTGCTTATCCACCTTCGTACAGTTGTCACGCATACCCCAACTCCAAGCCTACTTTTTATTTATTCTACAGTTTTAGTCTTATTTTCAGCAATCAATGAGTGGAATTTAATACTAAGCTCTTCTGCCAAAACAGTTCTTTGTGATCCTCCACGTGAACCAGGAGTAGACAAGTCTGTTCAATTGTATCGATTAATGATAGATTTGATGGCTGGGCAAGGAATATGTAACAAAGTAGAAACTTCTCGTTGGCCTTCCCCTCATTAATGACTAAACGAATGATTATTCCCCTTATTTGTTGCGAAACGGAGTTGTAACGTAAATCGGGAATCAAAATAATAAAAAATACTACATAAGCATAGTTTGGATGATTTTGGATGCGAGTCCCGGTATCCTTAAAATTAAAATCATTTGTACGAAAAAATATAAAAATAAAAACTATTTAGGACAAAGAATTTCTTGTTGAACTCTAAGGAACCCCCTTCCCCATTAAATCTTCAGAATGCTTTGGCCTCCACTCAAATTGCCCCATATGGTTATCCAGGAGATTTTAGATCACGTTTCTATCTTCGCCAACTGATTTGGTCCCGCGTTTAAGAGGAAGTAGATATTTAAATACATTCTATTCGGTTGTTCAAAATAAATGACGCTTTGAACTAAAAAAAATGACGGTTCTTGAAAAAATATGTTTTGTAACAATTAATAATTGCTACCAAATTTTGTAGAAACGCTTTTAAAATCTCTGTATAAATTCTCTTTTGCAATATGGCTTCACTGATAATAAGATACAACCTATTGACTGCTAATATCACAGAGACATTTGAGCACATGGAGGGATCAATTACAGCTGTTTTACTTTTTCGCTTTTTTCTAAAATGCCGCAATATAAACGACATAAGCAGAGACTAACTGTTTTTTTAACTATTTAAATAAAGTTACTTTCTATTTTGAGTATTAAAAAAAGCATTTTCTCAAAAATCGCCAATTATTTTTAAAAATTCGTTATATTGGAGCTCTCGTATGTCGAGATATTACTGTAGTCCGGTAATCTGTGTTGTTCCAAAAAAATCAGCTGATATCAGTGTTATTGTCAAATTCACTAGAATTTGTTATCCTAATCAACGACTAAGACTAGATGGTTTTATAATTAAAATAAGCATGTTTTAATTCATTTAGCCATCTAATTTGATCTATTGAAGATGTTATTCCTCAATGTTTTCTCCATCATCAGCATAAAATTCGAAAAGACCTCAAGTAAATCCATGTAATTTAGTTGGACTCTCGTCTACACTTACACAAGATCATAAAAATCACAATTTAGACAACCTGACAAAAAAACGAGACGATAATGTTACATTCATTACTACAAATTACTCTGATTAAGTGCACAGCCTCGGGACCGGAAAAAACATGCATTCAACCGGAGTGTGCAGATATCCGGAGCAAATATACATAGCCACATAGAAATAGGATCGAAATTTTGTGTGCAGTTAATCAGAGTGTGCTATTAACCGATGTACACTCAACTGGAGTTGCATGTATTTGTATATTTTAAAGAGATTAACCACCGATCTCACATTTATGGATGAAACAGTTTTAGACATTCGGAACAAATTAGGCACGGTTTTCTTTTTCAGACCAGACAGGTGTCTGAAAGCACTATCGTATTGTACCCATGCATTTAGATATAAAACAGGGGGAAAGTCAATGTAAGAAGCAGACATGGCACTATCCACATAAAATTTTGCTCCGTTCAACCACTGTGTTGAGATAATGCATACCTCGATGGTGTAACTGCTTTTGAAACCAGTTGATTCTCATGTCGGACTCATCCAATTCATCTTTTTCTATTTCTACCAATTAGATTGAAATTGACCCTGACTTTCATTCGACAGATACTAATAGAATTTATCAAAGGTAAAGCCGCTTCACGATATAAAGTGCAAAGATCAAAGAAAAAAACTTCAAACTGAAAGTAAAAATTAGATTGATTAAATAAAGTCAAATGTAACCCAGTTTATACTAATAAACGGAATGTAGCAACTACTGAAAATAATAGTCCTGAAACCGCATATTTAAATCCAATCAGAGTATTTCGAAGAAATGTTTTTTGAATAAAATTAGTCAATTCTAGGTACGTCCTTGAACTGTTACTAGGTCGGAAATTCCTGATTTTCATCACCACCCCCACAAAGTTTAACAACACGATAATCATGAAGAACGCTAAAATGATTTACAAATTTACTTGATAGGAGTTGTATTACCATTTGGGATATTCCATTATGACCCAATCTGGCTATACTAATGATCAGATTGATAACAAGCAGCAAATAGGACACTATGAACGCGTTCTGAGACACCCACATAATCTTAGGTTCTGCAACCAAATCGGGTAGACACATTTGTAACGACATCACATCATTGCATCCATAAAACAAAGATGTGGTTGTGGAGAATCCCAGAGCTGTGCCGATACGAAACCATTCATTATGAAGTGATAGTGTGTAAAACAAGAAACTCCCAGAAAGTAGGACCAAAGTAAAAATGCAACCATAATTTCCAGAATCCATTGTAGGCGATCTGTAAACCGTACGATGTTTATTCAACCAACCTATTTTACTGTGCTTCATAAATATTAGACATGTCAGAGTAAACTAGCTGCGCCAAAATAAATGAAGATTCTAAACATTCCTGTTTGTTGAAGTATACGTTTGTAGTTTCACATTTAATGAGTTGGGCATTTACGATCGCCGGATTAACAGGTCTCATACAAGCACAAAAACTGATGTTCCTAGATCCCAAGCTCTCGCCTGAAATTGCTCAATTTTGCCGATAAGTAATCAACCCAAAAACGTAGGACAGGCCTGTCAACGGTCAGCAAGACGACCTCAAGATGACAGGTGGCCGATGAAAAGTCAAAGAACCTCGACATTTGGATCTAAATACACAAGAAAACTGAATTAGTATGACGTATCATATAGGAACACCAATACTGTCAATAGCTTTAGATCCGCGCATGCGTTCTATGCCTTAGGAGTTTAAAGAATGCGAACGATTAGGTCGCTCCCCAGGCAATGTTCCATATAAGTTGAGCAAGGTGTGTGACCGCGGGTGAAAAAAAATCCCAGCGAACGAAATTTAAGATCTACAAGCAAAAATGCAGCCTGTGGTGAAATCGAGGTAACTTGACCATTCGTTGTCAAAGCGAAGACAAAGACTCTTGAAAAAGCTCGTTATTCACCGACAAAAAGTTGAAGCTACGTTTACTATATTTTATGTTGACTCTAACATACAAACAAAAATGTCTAAATTTATCAAAGTTTACTCTCGATTAATTTGTCAAAAACTCAACAAAATGAAAATGTAATAGTGATTTTGTTTAAAAATATTTTTTCGTTTCTTTTAATATTTTGACGTTTAAAGTTGTGTACTTAAAATTTTTGACATACGCCTGTGGCGCTTAGATTATCTTTATAAATGATTTTGATAAACTAAACAGTGAAACGTGAAATATTAATACGTTCTCAAGTGATTCAATAAGCGTTATGGGCCCTTTATTTCTAGTTTTTGAAAGAGGTTCATTCCACGCACCGTTTTTTGTTCCGTTATGTTAAATGAATTTGGTATAATAATTTTAAAGAAATTAAGATCCAGTTAAGAATATGTTTACATATCTTCATAATTTTTCTGGCATATCGAAACACAATTGATTTAACATTTGGAGCACTAATAAAATATCTCTGAAAAATAATTCAAATACTTGTGTAGAAAATGGAGAGTACCAAATAACTGTCGATGGTATGGTTTCAAAAAATCCAACAGAGGTATTATAAATGGACCATTTTTCGAATAAGGGAAGGATCATTTGAACAAATTAATTAGAATACTTCCCAGCGAACGAATGCCGATTTGGTATCGTAGCCCTAGTGGGCCGAGGATAGAGGGGAGTGTTTAGCAGGTGTGAGTCCTGCACTACCCTAACTGCTTGCAGAAGGGTGCCTCTCCAGAGTACGACCCTACGGTACGTGGACACCGTCGCACTCGCGGTCGACGTAAAGTCCGTGCAGAAATGTGCCGGCGCAGGTTTAAACACCTCTAGCTGAGAGCAAAAAAAAACAAATTAATTAGAAGATTTTCAGAAGTTATTCCAAAGTCTCATTCCAAAAATACGTGAACACTATGACGATTTTAAATATTTGATTTTGTACAGCGTTAAAGTAGGTTCCATTCACATTTTTTGTGACGTCATATTCAAAGTTATGAAGGTTTAAGACATGAAAGAGCTGTCACGCCTGCTTGACATCTGTGGACAGTTTCAAACATCGAGTGCAGACTACGAACGTGGGTACACCATAATAGACGCAATTAAAACGAATTCAAAAAATCGGCTACAGATAAATCACTTGGATAATTTGATGTGCGTCAAATTTTATGTATTATCAGGATAAATGATTGATTGTGATTATATACCTGTTGGATAAAAATCAAGGATAGGGGTGGGAATTTTGGAATAAATGAATAAAGTGAATTGTATACCCTCTATATCAGGGGTGTGCAACATAAGGCCCGAGACGATATTTTGTCCGGCTCGCGAAGAGTTTTCGAACATATATGGTAATGCGGCCTGTGATAATATTCTTACATAATTCTTCACTAGTTTATTATTGGATCGGTCAAATTCAGTGTTTAAAGACCACTTGCTAACTAAAAATGACTCAGTCATCTGTTGTTTTCTTTTAAATTTAGAATATACAATTAGAATCTTATCATGAATTTTGCTAAGAAACGTTAAGTTGATAGAGACGGTGTCATATATAACAAAGATTGGATGTCTCAGTACATTGTTATATAAGTCGAAAAGAAAACAATATGTTTGTCGAGCAGCGAAGGTGTTCTCTTGTGGAAAGAGTGCATCGTTATTTACAATTACGATGACAAAAAATAGTCACCATGACAATATTTTATGAGCAGAACAACGACAAACAAGATTGACAAATTGTATAGCAAGCCGGTAAAACAAAGGATTTCTTGATGAAATACCAAATGAAGCACAAAGCAACTTATCATTCCAGCTATGTATTCGTATAAAACATTTCTAAGTACTGAGAATTGTTTTATGATAGAAAAATTTTTCATTGTATGCGCGATGTAGAATAGTAAATCTGCCTATAACACAGAAGATTATTTGTAGCAATCAGTTTTTTCAAGAAAATGAATATAGCTCACAGAATTGAAACAAATGTGTAAGATATGAACTCATCGCCGAAAATGCGTATACCTTAATTTGAGCTCTTTTCACTGATATTGAATGTAAGCACTATCATCGATGACTCTGCATAGTGGCTGATATTTCTAAGACGAATTTCAGAAAAATTAGAAATCGCAGAAGAGTTACTGGTAATATAATCAACGATAGACACTACCACCGGAAAAGATATTTTAAAATGCGTGGAAAAAGCATTGTATAAAAATTGATTCAAAATGGCAGAAAATGGACAGTATTATACAGATTTTCCTCAATCTATTGGGAGAAAAGTTTGTTGGTCTTATGTGCAGACTGAGTAACATCAATGATGGATTAATGCCTGATCAAGGTATTAATCTGTTAATCCGGCTGCCAAGGACTTCATTTTTGCTCTATCCGGCCCACCCTGCGAAGACTCTGCCCACCTCTTCTCTATATCGTCGATATCTTGAATCTATCGTATCTATATTTTTGTTTAAGCCCTAGGGAGATTTTACATCAATAGATGAATATCCTACAGTGATCGCTTGATGGTAATTCATAGATTCCACCATAACTGGGCCAGTATGTGTAAACTCACTACTTTTGCTAGTTTTCTATATTCATTGCCTTTGCCAAATACGAATTATAACTGTACAATAGTTTTTGTCGGAATGTAAATAACCAGCATAGTCATTGTAACGGTGGTCTATTACCGTGATTATGTTCTCTAGAATAAAAGACACAGAATCAATCTCTACTATATCATATGAGCGCAAAGTATATGAGATATCCAATATTTGTAGATAAGTTTGCTAAATTTTTCACCCGAATCGATACTTGATAAATTATGAGTATTTCAACTTGATCAGGATTGATATTTTATGTGCATAAATGGGTGTACCATTAAGTGCATCGCTTTTGTATTATTTGAATATTGAATGTAAGAAATGCCAATTATCAATTAAATTTCAATAGACAATTCTTAGATATAAATAATATTGTTATTCATACAATATTGGGTATAATCGAAAATTCAGATGGTTTCAAAAATAGTATATTTACAGAGATGAGATATGTGGCAGTTTGTAGCTGCACTTTTGCAGAAATAAAAGATGATCGAAAGCTTGACAGCTTATATAACTTTGCAGGAGACATAAATTTGTTAAACAAATGTCCAAAAACGCATATCCTTATCTCTGCCGCTGAAATATTTTTATTCTTTCTGTTAAAACAATTGTCAGATATTGCAATCGAAACAGCACATCTGAAAATCAACTCAATACAAAATAAATAGAAATCGTAAATTTTAGTTCAATTCATTCGTTTAACGAGAGCGATGGTTTGAAACGTTTTCTAGTATCTGTGATCATCCTTATAAAATATTAATCTAATTTGTTTCATTAATTCAATCAAGAAACTGCAAAAATTAACTAAAAATCAGAGAGTTTAGGTCTTCTGTTGAATGTTGTCATCTTACTAGTCAACTTTTAATATAAACATTACATTAATTAGAATCAATTCATTTCTCCATTTGTGGATTAGTGTAGGATTAGAGTATTGATTTATTAATCAGGCCCGCTTCATGGAGAAGTTGCCCGCCACTGATTTAGAATATTGTGGAACAACACAATAGCGTATTTAATGCTGAAATGTAGTATGACTCAATTTTTACGTTGATAAAATATCTTAATCCGTTCATAGACCAAATTTTCCTCAGGTCTCACTCAAAAGGCTGATTTATAAATAAGGGGCATGACGTTTCAAAATCTATTTTAATAAAATAAAAATTTTCTCTCTGTAACTGCTTGGAATACAAAACGTGTTGATTCTCGAATCCATCTATTGAAACCTTTTTGTGATATTTCACTTAACCTTGTGGCAATAGATGATTGCAAAATTTGGCATCACAAATAGCCAAACTAAGCTTTGTAATCGTCTTCCTTTTCAATAGAAACAGCTCTATTTCAGTTAGCCTTGGAGAATAAGGTACCAAAATACTATTTAATTGCCTCTTGATTCTATTACTTAACACATCTCTTGAATGATGGAATCCAATATTAGACATAACAAATACGCAGTTAGGGTTATTTGACAAATGAACAACAACTTGTTTAATAAATTCAATTTATTGTATGATTATGACACCGTAAACATACTAGTAAATTAGCCGTTTCTATCTCATTCCGTTGGAATTTGATAATTCTTATTTGAATAACTAGAAACTCAAATGGTTTGTAATTAAATATAAATATATTTTCATGGTTCCACTTGGCCATGACGCGTAATAGAATCAAAGAGTCACGAAATAGTTTATTTGTACTCTTTTCCGTCAACCTCAGTACAATCGAGCTGCTTTTATTCGAAATGGAAGGTGGTCGTAGTGTTTCATTGGACTATCTAATATGCCAATTTTTTGCATCATAATATTGCAAAAACAAAAGGGCATAGAACCCAAAAAGAATACACTGGATTGATCTTAGAATCAACACATTTCCTTCAAAGTCGTTACAAAGACTACATTTTTAATTTATTTTTAAAATAATTTTTGAATCCATATACCCGTATTTTTATTCATAGTTTTATTTAAAAATAATCGGTCTTTTAAATGAGCTCTTAAGCAATTTGATAGAGAAATTATGTATTTATAAATATCTGTTTTTGGTTATAATACTCGCTAGCCTACAACTTCAAAAGATGGAGTTATTCGGGCATAAATGGTTATTAATAACTCTGCTCCGATTGCTCAAAAGTCGAGGACGATGCGAAACTTCCTTGATTCTAGAATATGCGTAACCATGGCCCAACTGACTAGACTTAGATAGACCTTGGCATTTCTTCCATTTCATAAACGAATAAATCCACACGCGTTTCAATTCTTACAAGCTCACATTTTTCAGCGTCTAGCTTCATCATTGTGCCTTTAACAAGGCGAGGCACTTTCAGTGTATCTGGCTAACGGACAATGGCTCGACCTAACTTTAAAATATTTCCTGTAAAATAATGGAGGAGAGAACGATTTATGCACGATGAATCCATGACAAAAGATATAAAGACAAACGATATAATCCAAATGATCTAAAACCGTTGATCTAATTTACAAAATCTAATAGGCATAAAATAATTGACAATAATATTTCTTAAACAGAACAACAGTCAACCCTGCCTAATTTTCGACTAAAAACAATTTACTTTGATTTTGACTACAGTAAAATCTCGCTATTGTGCCACTATTATGTGACTATTAAGGCACGAGTCGTGAAAAGTCTGTATTTCTGCGCAATGCTCGATTATCACACTCACGTCCCAAAGACGAAGCGATGAACTACAGACCAGTTCCTCTTCTTCCCACCCAACATGGCAACCAATTCCCAAACAATGGATCAAGGAACAATAGAGAACCTCAAGCGCCACTACAAGAAGTGCCTGCTGTGCCGCAGGCTTTAGGGCATGGACGAAGGAAAAGAGTTCAACTTAACGTTGCTAAAAGCTCTACACATCGCACATCATGCTTGGGAGCAGATCGACAAGTTGACGACCAGAAACTGTTTCGAGACAGCCAAATTCATTAAATTGGAGATCCAAACTGAGGCACTGGATGTGGAGCTGATCGAGATCTGAGAAACTCTGACCATTGATGAAAATATGAGCCAGAACGAAGAGATTGAGCGATCTGACATTCTCGAAGGCAACGAGCGCCTCTAAACTGCTGGGTCTTTCATACTGAAGGAAATTGCGGAGGAGATACTGTGCAGTGTGGAGCCGATGGAAAGCGAAGATGACGATATAACTGTCGAGGAGGAAGTCGTTTCGTTCGAGGAAGCCCAGGGCGCTTGGAATACCGTGCGGAAGCACATGTAGCAGAGAAGCTGGAAGCCAGCTGTTATACACGTTTGCTATCGGCTGAACAACGAGGTGCATGTGGTCCGCCAAATGAATATGCGCCAGTCGACGATTCCTTAGAACTTTGAACTGATATGTAACTTGAGAAAAAATAGTTGTTTTTACAAACCCTCGTTACTATGCCACTTAGGCTCGGTCCCGATAGGCGGCATGATAACGAGATTTGACTGTATATTTAACTGTTTTAATTTATTTGTCATTGGCAAAAACAAGATTAAAATAATGAAAAACTAACCTGATAACTAATGAAAACGAAGAAATTGTCGATTATCTTGAAAAGAATGCATCAAATACATTCACATAATTTATGCCCTAGTTTCCAGGCTGTTATAAAAAGTGTGTATGTGCTAAATTAAAATAATTTTGTTAAAGACAGTTAAAAAGCGGAGAGCTCTGCCAACTTAAATCAAATAGGCAAAGGTATACTAACTAACGTACGTATTAATTATTAAATGCAAAATTCTTTAAATGACTGCAGTTAATAGAATTTTGCCATGCATTTTTTACCGAAAAATGGTAAACGATCGCACTTGTATTACCAAAAAAAGTAAGAATAAACGACAACATGGCTCAACAAATAGAATATAATTTGTCAATGGTTACTATAGTTGCTGGATTATGATTCAATGATGCAGTGGCGGTAGGTGCGCTTAGAGTTAGTTTTATAACTGAATATTAAGTTTTATTTGAGTCACTATCAGCAGAAAATCTGGTAAATAAATGAAGAAAACTTATTCTGAAAACTCGTGGAATACCATGGACAACTTAATGTAAAATGCCGACATCCAAGCTGAAGCGAATGATTCAATTAATCGAACTATCAAACAGAAGAATAATTAATCACGATAGAAAAAGTTCGTGACAATTTTATAATTTTTAGTTCTTTCACTTTAAATTCAAATGACGAAAATGCTAAACATATAGATCCACTTTGGTTACATGAAACGTTTTTTTACCTGGAAAAAAAGGACTGAAATCTTAATTTTCAAGTTATGATAAACAAATGATTTAAACTAAATTTAACCACTAGTTTTTGTCAGCCCTGTCTAATAATCAGTTTTTCGAAATTCTTATCCCCAACATCTGAAAATTAGAAGGGTTGACTGCTGTTCTTTTCTAGAAATATTACTGTTGATTATTTTATGCCTATTAGATTTTGTAAATACGATCGACAGTTTTATATCTTTTTTCATTAGATTTTTTGTCGCGATAAGATTCACGATCTATGGTATACACTTTAATAAAATTCGTTAACTTTTCTAAATAACTGATTAATCTCATTCCGATTGCCTTAGTGATCAGATAATCATATTAAAATACCCTTATAAAAACTAACTACTTTTTGAGCCGATCGTAAATGTGGTCGATCACAAATTTTAATATCTAATTATGAACAATTATCTGTTTCTTAAATTATTAGATAGATGAATGGGTAACGAACCTTCGTTATGTAATTATATTAGTGGTGGAAATCGTTTACACCTGGTACAGATATATAAAAAATTAGCCTTAAAAATAGTGTTCCGATGGTTAAAATTTCGGCGAATATCAATAATAATGCCGTGATTACACCATTGTTAAAAATCATACAACAAAGCAGATTTACAACAACAAAAGGAATGAATCAAAAACAGGCATTTGTGTGATGAGGATCAACATCTAAACGGTTTTGTGAGGAAAAAACGTGACAGAAATGTAAATAAATCAAGTTATCCGACTAAGCACGAAACTCTCGCAAAAAAAATTAAGTCATTTTAACTAATTTTGAAATGACGGATTTGTTAAATTATCCCCAATATACAATTGTTCGATTAATGATACTATTTGTCACTTTTACAACTTAAGGAGATGTTTTCACCAAAAAATATGATAATAAATTGTTAGTCGTGCCTAAGCACAAACTCAGTCTTAGATTCTCCATGTGGCCCAATTGTCATAATTACACCCCCATCGCCAGTATAAATGTCTCGCTCGGAAACGCTCCTAAAAACGTCCTTGATGAAATTGTTGACCTCAGATGGATTATTTGAAAAGTCTGCTTCTGGACCTTGGTGATTCAACCCGATCTAAATTACCAACCTCTAACCTGATTATCCAATAAAGGCTGAATAAAATGGTTACCAGATCCCACAGATTTGTGTGGCACTCTCTCAAAAGAGCCGACGGGGTCGTATGCATATACTGCGCCCTTTCCTGTATTTAAAATTTCGTCCAACCCTGTTCGTCGAGTCCGGCCAATATAACGTAGGCATAGTAAGGAAAGAATCGGCGATAATACAACGTGTTCCCAATCAGCTGGGCTGCAGAAGAAACACTCATTAAAAATATAGATACCTTATCTTATTTTTATGATTCATTAAATAATCCTGATTCGAACACCGATTACCTTGACAAGTGATTTTATTTGTTTAATGAAGGCCTGAGCATCACCATGAAACCCACAAACACCAACATACAAATTTTTGCTCCTGGATTGTAAAAAAATATTACAGTTCGGTTATTTTTGGGGTTGCTCTCGAATGGATGGAATAGTCTTGACTTATTCTTGTATCGGAGGCAATCGTTACGAAATTCTCTCCCGCGATGGCTACAACTGATCTAATTCAGCAAATGAAGCTAACCCACCATTCCAAGAGTAAGGATTGAATTCAGTCTTCGCTCTTTCCATTATTTATTTCCGATTCTACCCGAGGCCGCGTATAATGACTTCGGCTTTTAGGGAACATCTTCATGCAGTAACCAGAGACTATGTTTCCAACCCCCGTATAAGTTTTGACGTATTTGACGCTAGCGTACAGGACCATCTGTGGGGTGAATGGACCATTGGTGATTGTAGATCGAGTGAAGGTAAGGTATTTCTTAATCAGTTCCCGAAGTATGCGGAGATAGTCAATTTGACGTTACCTGATGGGACTGTTAGGAGTGGGCAAGTCCTGGAGACCAGCGGACAGAAGGCAGTGGTTCAAGTTTTTGAGGGTACAAGTGGAATAGATGCTAAATTGACCACCTGTGAATTCTCCGGCGATATTCTACGTTCTCCTGTTTCTGAGGATATGCTTGGTATAGTTATATACTTTTTGTTTAAAACTCACTCTTTTTAACGCGTGGTTTAGTTCTTTTTACTGTTAGGCTATGCCATATCTTGTGGTCTTCGTGATTAATAATTTTTGATTCTTACAATCTCTGAGCTATTTTTACTTCTACACAAGCTTATTTGAAATAGTCAGATAAATTTTTATGTTGTCAAAAGCATAAAACTCGGGATCGCCTTATTATGGCTTAATTAATTAAGATATACATTTTCAGAGTATCGTCATGGATGCGAATAACAAAGGGACATATTCAAGAGATCCTAGGGAAACCATCTATATGATTAAGACCGATTTCCGAATTTAGAGTTGCCACAATCAATCTTACTTTTATCACTAATAGTAACATTCAAACTAATATCTCAATGGGTAGGGCTCTAGACAAACTTTTACGTTTTTTCAATCGAATCTACAGCATGATGGTTACGATGTAGCTATGTACTGTCAGTTTTGGTCTTATCTCAAAAACGCGTCATAACTTAGACGAAAGGATTGAATTAATCACACCTATTGGTAGAGCCTTGCGAATGAACCATTGTTTGGTTTTTTCCAAGAACCCGAGGGTTGGGAAAATACATTGTGACATCGATATTCCTTCTTTGTACAGATCTCATGAGTTTATCGTGGGATGATAGACTTCAATGCTTGTTTCGATAAAAGGTGATGAATCCTATGGATCAAGAGTAACCTGTGATTTAATGTTTTCTCCTTCTTTCCCTTCCCTAAAACAAAGAGTTTGATGGACTAGATCTCTTAGTACGTTATGTTTTTTGTTAATCATCTATATTAAAACCTGCCTCCCCTAAAGACTTGATTTTCGTTTTTTTTTGGATAATTCCACACTCGCAACAAAATCTTAGTCGACGTTTGGTTGGTTTATAACATCTGTAGTTTTAAAACTGCTTGGGGATATATCGATTGTCTTATACACCAAGTGGATGGTTTTCTGGGATTTTTATTAACCAGGGTTTGGTTCCAGTCACTATACCACTCAAATAACCCTTCATCAATCTCCAGTATGCCAATTATTTTAAAATCATTCGCTCTTTTTAATTAAAGCTTACCAGTGAATTTTTGCTCCTGGTCTACTATTTTCTAGGATCAGTTTAGGTTTCTTTTAGGGAGTATTTAATCGTTGAATTTTAAGTTTTTATCAATTTGGACTCTGATTGTTCAAACTAAATGTATATGAATTTCTCAGTCTCCTAAATTTTCATATTTAAATTTGATTCTTCATTTCAAAATACAATGAATTTATGGGGTTTTCTCACACATAGGTCGAATATTTAATGGATCCGGCAAGCCAATCGATAATGGCCCACCTGTAATAGCTGAAGACTATTTGGATATCATGGGTTTTTTTAATAAATAACACAAAGGTCAAGCAATTAACCCATGGAAAAGAATCTATCCCGAAGAAATGATACAGACAGGAATATCGGCTATCGATACGATGAATAGGTTTGACATGTAACCAACAGTATCGCAAGAGGTCAAAAAATACCCATATTCTCTGCCGCTGGATTGCCCCATAACGAAGTCAACAACCATCATAACACAGATAGCAGCCCAAATTGTCAGACAAGCCGGATTGGTCAAGGCTGAAGGCTCATCGGAGACAACAGGAGATAATTTTGCAATTGTCTTCGCTGCTATGGGCGTGAATATGGAAACGGCACGCTTCTTTAAGCAAGATTTCGAGGAAAACGGATCCATGGAAAATGTGTGTCTGTTTTTGAATTTGGCCAACGATCCCACGATTGAAAGAATCATTACACCGCGTCTTGCATTGACAACAGCTGAATTTTTGGCCTATCAATGCGAAAAGCACGTACTGGTGATTATGACTGACATGAGTTCATATGCAGAAGCCTTAAGAGAGGTTTCTGCAGCTCGAGAAGAAGTGCCTGGGCGTCGCGGATTTCCTGGATATATGTATACGGATTTGGCTACAATTTATGAGCGAGCGGGTCGCATAGAGGGCCGAAATGGTTCAATTACACAAGTTCCTATTCTTACAATGCCAAACGATGATATAACTCACCCGATTCCTGATCTTACAGGATTTATCACAGAGGGCCAGATCTATGTTGATCGCCAGATGCATAATCGACAGGTGCGCCTTTCATTAATTAGATATACCCGCCCATTAACGTGCTTCCATCACTTTCTCGTCTCATGAAATCTGCAATTGGTGAAAAATTAACCAGAATTGATCATGCAGATGTTTCCAACCAACTAGTCAGTCAAATTGTGATTTAGTACGCCAATTATGCGATTGGAAAAGACGTACAAGCCATGAAGGCCGTCATCGGCGAAGAAGCCCTTACGTCGGATGATCTTTTGTATCTTGAATTCCTACAAAAATTCGAAAAATCGTTTATATCCCAAGGGCACTATGAAAATCGAACCATTTTCGAATCATTAGACATAGCTTGGAATCTTCTGCGAATATTTCCAAGAGAAGTGCTTAAACGTATTCCACAACACGTTCTTGACGAGTTCTATCCTCGTGAACATCGTAGTGAATCATAGAATGAATTCCAATCTTAACATAAGCTTTCATTCGATTAAATATTTACATCGTTAGTTTATCTAGGATTCTGCTTTTTACTTTTATACTCGCCTCTCTTATTCTTCAATTACCTTTCGTGGTTTTGCAAACTCACTACAGTCCGACAAATGAGTGTATTGATGATCTATTTAAACGCTATATGGCAACCTGATGCGCCTTCCGTAGAAAAAAAGTGTAAAATTAGATTATTTGGTAGAGATGCAAATAAATATTCTATAAAGTAAATATGATCACGGAGCCCTATAGGTGTTTCTTTAGTTATGACTTCTGGGAGAGCTATAATGTGTATCCTCTGGACTTGAATAATAACGGCATCAGCAACTTACAGTTTCTTGGTACTATCGCTATTAAATTGTCCATGGTCCGAATCGGAGATTATGGGTTGTTCATCATCTGTTCCAGAAATGAAGGCTCTCAATCAAAGTTTCATTTTATATTGAATAACTCGTATGGAGAAGATGAAAACGATGAGAGTGCAGTGTAAATGAATTAAGTCTAGAGTAATGAAGTTCTGCCTTACTTCCCGTTTGTGATCTATGCTGACTAACTAAAGGTCTCGACTTGTGAAAATGGAACGCAACTAGGGTTGTCAGGTCGTCTGGTGAAAAAACCGGGCATTTTACCTCAACTTAGTCTCTTTTGGTCGTAGAAAATTCTATAAACACTGGAACCCCGCATCACATCAAAACAGATTTTAAAGCTCAAAAATGTTATAAACAGTTGGAAAAATGTTTTGGATATTGAAGCGGTATATTTTTTGCCATAAGTTTTTCAATTGTTGATAAGGATAACTCACAGTAATACCGTGCTACTTATCATTTCTTAGTGTTTTATAAATTAAAATCCAACAAACAGTTAGTTGAGTCAGGACAAAATATGGTAGACAGCTCGCTTATCATTTATGATATTTAGAATCACTGGGTTTCCTTAATTGAATTTTTTTTCTGGGATACGATGTCTATGAATTCTTGGCAAAAATAAGTCAAGTCGAAAACGATCATTAGTTAGTTCATGACAGGTTCAATCGGTAATCTGTTTCGTTCTTCTGACTAAAGGTTAGCCACCTCATTGTATATACCTTAAATAGCTTCATTGGAAACTGGAATCGACAACACGTATTAAAGAATTTTAACATATTCGGAGAACACTCCCTTTAAAAAATTCACAAGAAGCATCGGATGCTTCATTTTTCACGGGCGGATTCGTAAACCTTTGTTAGTTCTATTACTTCTTCATTCTGATTGTCTGAAATCCACACGTCCATGACATTTCCAATTGTTTGTTGGATTCGAATCTCTGTTTATTTACGATGCATAGAAACGACGGTATGGTAACTTGTCAAACTTAAATATATTGTACAAGTCGTCGATAGCTCGAAAGTACATTGTCAACTTTTTGCGTGTGAAATTATCAACTACTGGCTGAGAGAGATAATCTTTTCGAATAGCCATTTTCATTTTCATTTCAAAGAAGCCATAATTTGTTTTATTTTTATGCTACTTCCTGAACTGATACATCATATTAAATAAATCACAGGAAGTAGCATGTTTACCCCACATCTTTCGAATTATTTCTTCATAAAAAGGCATTAAAAACTTCAACAATTATATGTATAGTTCGGTTACAGTTGGGCGATCCATAAGTGAAATTACAGATTCTTGATCTTTGAAGAAAGTCTATATATGTACAGTGGAGCCTTCTCCGCATATATGAAAATTGGTTTTTTAAAGGCATTCAACTGAATAATATTAGGTTTGTCCTGAATATACAATTAAAGGCATAAAAACCACACATGAGTTGTTAGATTTTTCTTTTTTTTAACTTGACATTTCAAAAAAATCGTTACTCCTTTCAAGCTTTGGCGCAACATGAATGAATTCACATTATAAAGAACACCAAGACCAAAAATGCATGAAAACATAGAACAAAAAAGAGTTTCTCTTTGAAAATTAGGGGCATGATCAACTCTTAGCGTTTAATCATAATGATGAAAATTCATGGACTCCCATAATTTGATTAGTTCGAAGATAGACATCACAAAGATGTGATTAATATCTTTGTCACCATGGTACTACAAGTGTTACATCAATTTCTTGTTGAGTTTTCAGGTGATATTGTGCGCTAACTTACAACCGGCATTTCTTCTACCATCATTCAAAAAGCTCGTCTTCTAGCCATCTGCCACCATCGGCCGTTCAAAAACATTACCTGAGTTTGGTAATTAAAGTTATTATGAGTATATTCAAGATTGATTTTATCGTTAAAGATCGTAGACTTGATGAACATCAGGCATATATGCATCTGCCTATTATCTTGGTATTGGATTATGATTTAAAAAAAGACAGTTCTATTTGTAACATCTAAATGGTCAATATCCGATTTAGTTAATATGGACATTTTGATCAGCTTTCTTTGATCTGCTGACCAATTATGGTTTAAGCACTATTTCATTATCACCTTCATTGATAACGTTTCCGCGTTATGAATTATTTAAAAATTATCTGCGACAAGTTGTTAAACAACTCACTTTTTTTAGCCAGGTAATTTTAAGATGTTTGAATTTCATATAATGGGCATAACATCGACGTAATTTGACATACATCAACCATACGAATCTTATTTTTACCGGGTTTTTTGACCAATAGTTCGAATTGTGATGACGATTATTGATCACCTCAAAATTCATGGTTATTATTCACAATATTCCAACATATTTTTAGCAATATTTGTAACCGACTTTTATGTGAAATAAGAATCGACATTATTCTCAACAAACAGGATCAACATACACAGCTTATATCATTCAGAATTTCCATAATACTGATAAAGACTAACCATATGTATCTAGACGCGCAATAAACATCATTCCTATTCGCACTATTGATCGAAAACCCCAATAAAGCATAACCTCAAATATTCTGTAGAATAGGAGGTGCTGTACTTCTAATTTCTACTCATCTAACAAAGAACATTTAATGTTCACTGACATGTTATAACGTGCCTGTTGTTGTTTCTGTTTAAATTTCTGAGTCTCTTCCCAATAAAATTTGCCTTTACAATCGAACATCTATGACGCTAAACTGCAAATTATTGTTCAACTACAAGCTACAATATTCGATGATTAAAGTCGGTATTAAAGGCTGTTTCGATCTGTACACAACTCGATTTGTCAGTAATAAATACCAATCTGATACAAATGCGATTTAGACTAGATCTTTCACCTAAAATCGACTGATTCTTCCGTGATATTTGGTGGACAGGAAGAAATTTTAATCGCTAACTTTCTTCATCATTGAATAAACTGTTAAACAACCCGGAAAATATATATGCTTTGAAATTAGTCATTTGGTTTTCATTGATAACAACCGTAGACGTAAATTAATGCGATGAAAATGGCTCTAGAAGAGGAATATGCTATTTAGTTAAACAAATAATAATGCAAACACTCAACAACAAAGAAAGCTCGTTAAAACGCCACATATTTTTTCGTGACGCTTGAATTACTTTCAGGTCATCACATTTTTTTAAATGTTTACTTTTTTTTTGACCTTAATATACATGACTAGAAATGAGCCTTAGGCGTAGGTAAAATTGAAAAAACAAAAGTAAACAAGAAACCACGCCTAAATATAGTACAGGTCGTCTATTTCAACGAGATTTAAATGACCCTATTTAAATACTAGCCTTCCAAAATTTTCTATGCTTCTGAGATCATTATTCAAGTTATAATTAGGCTTATGATACTCAAGCGTTTTGTTAAATTCTATTGAATCAAGAGTGTTTGCCAGAGACAACACAATCAAAGGAGTAGGCGATAATTCAGCACAATAAATTCAGAACAGTTTACCAGCGCGTGCAGAGGCTTAATAATCGGGAAAGATTTGAAATGCAAATAATGGAGAAAACAATGAATCGGTGAGATATTGTTTTGATAATTTTACTCCTAGTTAAATTAGTTGATATTAGGTAATATAGAAGCTTGTCGGCTGTATCAAGCCATTAAGTAGATGTATTTGGTTTATTTGAGTATATTGCAAATTATATACCTAGAATGGTTAAATATTGACCATAATTATTTTATGGTAACCTAAAGTATCCCCGATCTTTGGATTGAAATATTTATATTACGTTTCACAATTATTTATAGCACCTTTTGCAATTCAATTTTGTCACAATACGGTAGTTGCAAAATATCGAAAGTCTAACTTCGCCGTTAAAATTTAAAAACATTTAAACTTGAAAACATAATGTTAAGAAAGTTGTGATAAAATTCAAGTCGGTGAAGTGACCTTAGCAAAGATCGGATTCTCTCTTATCCGTCTATGAGAATCTTCATGCACAATAAGACTTGAATCCATGTTTATATTCGTCGATAAAGCTACCGAGTCAGACGCTCGAAATGCTTTTATTTGATGATTTGCTTACCCTTTGAATAGAGTACCTCACTTTTATTGTTTTAGTTAATATGGTGGTACAAATATAATTTATGTTCCCTTAAAAGGCTTGAATTTTATCTAAACATTCTTAAAATTACATATATCAAAGTTTATATGTGCTTACCTTTTACC
>JWZT01005277.1:80636-97592 GCA_000827895.1 Thelohanellus kitauei
GTTGTTCTTCTTTTTTAACTAAACTATGGCGATTAATCGTTGTATGAACGCGTCAATGACTTTTAAACCAATCGAACATTTTTCTATCAATTTCTTAATAATTTAGTCTTCTCATTTTTCATTTTTATACAGGAATTAATCAAAGGTAGTAATCTGGTATACTTTTATTAATTTACGAAATTCTAGATATTCGAATGTTTAACTTTTTAGTAATTCAGTTTTTTTTGGACCAGACTCTGTCAAACTTATTAGTTCATGCTTTTCCTTAAATATTCGCAATTTTTATTTTTATCCCACCTGGAACTAAAAAAATTATGGGATGATCTTTTATATGTCGGTATGCTAAATTTTGTCTTAGAATTTCTAGATTAAATCACAAAAATAAAGACAAATGTTTTAAAACTTAAATTGAATTGTTCAAGTGATCATTTTTAAATAAAATTAATTGAATGATTAAGCATAGATGAAGAGAGCTGGACTTTTAATAACTAACGCGCATATTTTTTTATATAAACCTCAAAAATTAAGTTCGTTATAATAAAAATTCGGATATAACGAACATTTCCTAACAATTTATACACGATTCTAAAAAACGGGGCCAAAAAGTTCGTTATATCCGGTTTTTATTGTATATTTTCTTATCGGAGATGATAAGGTCCTTTCAAATTCTCCCCATATTTACATTTAATGCTACGTTTGAAGAGGTCGCATCCTTATTTTACCAACTATTTGTAATTCATTGATATTCGTTTGACACCTTGATTCAATTTATCTACGTGTTGATGCAAAATAAAGCTTTGGATTCTTACAGAAGGGTTCGGAAAAATAACAGAATACGTGACTTTATCTGAAAGAACATCAATGTCCGATTTTGAATTAACATCTATAAATGCTTTTCACCTTGTTTTTCCCCGTGTGGAAATAAATTCTTGCTTCTAACACTTTAAACAATGTATTTTGAGGTGCATTCATCATGTAGGATTAGCAATGAAATGACGAGAAAACACCTAAAGATCTTATCTTGTTTGGTTTTTGTAGAAACTGAGGAAGTAGCAAGATATTATGAGTTTCAAAAAGATAGGATTCATGAATTATGAATCTCCACTATACTGCGACCAACATAAATTATATGGAGGATAATGTTATTGGGTGATTTATTAGAAAACAACCCAGATCAATTCCTACTTATTCAATAGATAAGTGTAAATAAAAAACACGATCTGATAGTGCGTTGAGTCATACAAGCAATTATATTTAAGGTTTGTATCGAATTTTTGTCTCTATGGTGGATTGCAAACATTTTTAAATACTTAGAGATTTTTTTGAATTTATAAAAAATAGCAAGCATTAGTCGATGTCAAAATTGACCAGGGGGCATTTTGACCTGCAAATCAAACTAATAAACGAAGAATATATCCAAATTAATTCGACGATAGCAAATATTGTTTCCGGATTCTCGAGTTTTACGCCGGTGGAATATTTAAATGAAATAGCTCAGATAATTAATTATTGTCCATGTTCTTTCTGTGTTATTCTTTCTATTTCGTCCATTAATATCATCTTGTCTAATTACATGATAATTTTTTGTTAATCAAACATTTTTCGAGAATATCTACAAATCTACTAGTTGGCAGAAGAGTACTAAAAATTAAAAACTCCTTTTGAGAGTAGAATATTTAAAGATCATTTAAAACAACATTTTCCTTATTATAATTGAAATTTTAACATCAAACTAATAAATTATGGTCGCTTTATTTTCCCCTTAAGTTTAACCGAATAAACGTTAAGCATAAACCCAAAAGCCTTTGCGGAAATTTCACCCACTCGAAAAATTCTTTAGTTCACGAAGATATATGAAGATTAAAATATTGTGTTAAGTTTATTTAAAATAGGCAAAAATTTCCTTCCATTTGAGTAGAAAATGTGATATTATAGCGAAGTAGAGCTATTATGGCGACCTAGTTGTATTTTATATCCTACAAACTTACTCAATGTTAAATTTTGGCAATTTTTTAGCAACTAAATTGAGATTAATGATCTTTTTCTTCGATAAAATCCTGTTAAATTACTGTATAAGTAAATTTTATTTTTTATGACCATTCTACGCGCTGCATGATGGCTGGCGATAATCCGAGATTGCTCCAACAAAATAACGTAGATCTCGGAACAATTGAATGTTTAAATATTTGGAGTCCAATCAGCTGAAACTGTCATATAACAGTCACAAGGTAATAAGAAATATGACCTTTAGGCTTTTTAAGTAACCCAGTAAGTTGTTGGAAATCGTTCACTTTAATTCATTCTTTTGACGTTCTGTCAGTTTGCTGGAATTTTATAATGATGAATTAGAAACCTATACTCAAATTTTTCGCTTAAAAGTATTTGAAAAACAAGACATAAAACTAATAAAACTGGGAAATTCGTGAAGCACTCTGTTCGAGTATCACCGAAGATATCATGTTAGAAACATGTTAAATGAATGTATAATTTAAAAATTTATGTAGTCTATTCGTCTTGATTTTTAACATCAAAGCTGATTTTTTCTGATTCCCCAAACATATGGAATTTGATTCGACTATCCGGCAATATAATCCGATGCACTTTTTGTACACAGCCCTGGGTAATCCTATCGGGACACAAAGTTCTGTAAAAATCGAAACTAAGCACATTTTAGGAAGGCCCGAACCTTATTCGTTTGTGGGCGTTTTCATCGATTTACATATAATTGCCAAATTGTGTGAATCTTGACACTCGAAAAATATGGGAAATTTGGTCCAAAAAATTAGCGAAGGAAACGAGAATAAAGACAAAGAGACCGAACAGGCACCTCAACAAGCTCCGATTCCAGACATTGCAAATGGTGAGCTGTTATGATGATAGGTCATACATTAGACGGCCTTGGAAATTTTACCAGAATTTTGTTTAATGATAACATAGAATTAGCCAAACGTAAGTGTTGTGGTTTCCACTTTAAGGCCGTTATATTAATTACACTTTAACACCGCATTCCTTATATTTCCAGGTTTATTTCTTCTCTAGGTCAATACAGCATCAAACTACCAGGTGTTGATTACTACAAACAAATCTCATGCTCTTGATATAGCATCTTGGCGTCTTTTTATGTTAATCCATGATAGTTATGCAGAACCTTTTGAATCCACAATCGATATTAATAAGGATTCATCGAAACAGAATTTATTTGAAGACAATCGATTCGTTGATTTAAGGAATCGATAAATCCTGATTCGTCACCCCGTTTAAACTAGCGATTTTTTATTGATTCTAGCTTCAATACTCAACCAGCCGTTGAATTTAAGTTAGATATTCGAGTCTAAATACGATCCCCAAAATCATTAGCGCTTTTACTCTCATTTTCGCCGATAACTTTTTTGATTTTATACAATACGAGCCCTGATTAAAATGCCTCTTACCATTCTCACGTTTAGTTTTGTCAGGTAAACAAATCTGGAATTATTCGATATTTCAGGGCAATTTATGTTAATGATAATTTATTGGACACAAAATTAAATTGTCGGTACGTTGCTGGTTTTCAGAAAACAAACCAAATTGGAGTTAGTGGATTTTTTTTTCGATGGTTTCTTAGGTTGAAGTTATTGATTAAGGATGCATGAAACCGTTTAGTTAAAATATTGATGATTAGTCTTCTGTAAAATAGACCTGAGATGTTTAAGACAACCAACTTTGAATTTGATAACAATGAACCTCTTGACTGTGCTCATTAATTGAGTCAAGGCTCAACGCCAACTTTCATTGTTTTACTTTCTGTCTGAACAGGTATCGGCCTTCGATCCCCAAAATATTAGACATCATTTACTTATAATTAGATCTGTGTACCTCTTTAAAAAAGATGAAAATGTTCGGCGAACTTCATGATTTATATATCGTAGGACTGTTTATTATTTTAGAGCGACGCATATGAATGTTTGGTCCACGTGGATCATTCCGATCTTGGGGATTTTATATCTTTCATCAACGTGTACATTTGTGTTAAAACCCAGAATCACGTTTATTGTCGTGGTGTATATCCTCGAAAAGTAAGATTTGCCTTTTTAAAGCGTATCTGATCAAACGCCTTCCGATTATATATTTTTTGACGAGGTCATTTTCCCCTTACATGTAAAATGGATTTAACATTCGATTAAAAAAGGAAAAGAAGCCTTTAAACTGTTGGAGAATCATCGAGATAAGATAAACAAGTCGAAATTAATCGACGTCTATCTGTCAGTCCATGGTTTTATGAATATTATGCTGAGTCCATTGTATCAAAAAAGCCATTTCGCCATCTTGTTCTTGGTAATTAGTTTTTATTCCCAGTATTCTCTTGATCATGTCAAGCACCGCACCAATTTCGTGATTAATTTTGCAACGTGGAGGAAAATATGCCTGGGCCTAATTGTTCTCACCAATAAAATGTCTGATGATAGAGCAAGTAAGTATCAAAGTGTATTTCTGACACTCCATACCATCAGATCAAGAGCTGCTGGGCCTTTTGTATTTCCGCCTTGCCCAAAACCATTTTTCCGCTCAGCCATCAATATAATGACATGCCAAATTATCTGGTTGTATTCTCTTAGCTTTTACATGCATTGAATTCAAACCTTAAAATATATACGCAGGTGTCTATCATCCCTAACAATCTGGACCTCACCACCTCATTCAATTCCCTGTTTCCTTCAATTGTCTTTATTTATAAACATAATATTCTAGAACAAATAGAATTTCAAACTACGGCGTTCGGTCCATTGGTAAATGGATTTATAGCAGCTAAAAACCTATAATCTAACCACCTGTTTAAAGTGCTGTAATGCCTGCTTAATATTTCATCCTTTAACATTTATTCACAGATAAATTTGATAGTTTACAGGGTATTCATCCTAATTCGCACATGTGAGATATACATATAATTTTGTTTTAAAATGAGATAAAATAATATTTCGTGTCATTTTATGAAAATCATTTGTATATTTCTGATGTGTAATTTAGATGAGATGCGTGCGGTATAGGATGAAAAAACTGTAATTATAATGATGATTCATTTTAGCGACAGAGAACAAATTTCAGACGTTTAGAGATTCTTTTGGAAGTGAGACATTCACATTAGTTCTATCTAGTTCACTCTTAGCAACCACTGAGTGATGTTTTATTGGTCACAGTTTTATTACACTGTTAATCAACCAATTTTCCACTTGGGGGATGCCGCAAAAATTTCAATCTAAATACTATGAATGCAGTCTGGTTAATATGTTTTTATCTTGTGATAAAAGGTCATAAAATTACATAGGCTTATTCTTGCTGGTCAACTTTCTAATGCATCAAGAGGTTATTCAACATTCTTTGAATTTGCGAGCCTTACAGTCATTTTCCATTTTGAATATATTTTTGCATTGAATTAAAAAAGAATTTTAAGGTACTAAAAATGCACGGAGCACACTACAAATTTGGATAATGGAGTTGTTCTTCCTTTTTGTTAATAAATGTTATAAATTTTTCTTGCTGTCTCCACCTTGACGCGATATAACCTTAGGTTGTCTGATAGTTCGGTTCGATTGTTCATTTAAGATAAAATGAGACCTCTTATTTAATATGTTAATCTGATTTTTTACATCAAGCTCCTCAATAAAAGAAGAAATAGCTATCTCTTTCGTTGATGAACTTTTTACGGCTAATGAACCATTAAAATTTTAATACGTTGAAAATTGGTCGATCAATAGTGTAGATCTACCAGGCAGGATGAGATTTCTAAAGTTCCTTAATTAAATTTCTTCTATTTTAAGAAGTACTTTTCCGATATTGTAACTCGTTAGAAACACGTTAATCAATGCTGTACGTGATGCAATGCAATCCCGATTTCGGTTGTCCGACTGTCAACTGAGTGGAACATAAAACGGTTCTCCTTGTGAATCCCACCATCTGGATGTCTCTGAGCTTATCTACTATGTGAAAAATACTTCAAACATTTTTCATTTCGAGGGTTTTCAATTCAATTTCATCTTTTTATGATGCTGTTGTAATTTAATTTTGTTTGTAGTTTTACAATTATAATTTAATTTTAAAAAGAAAAGAATCAACATTTTGAGTGGGGAAAAATAAAAATTACGAAAAATTGAAAAAGTTGTAAATTTAAAGGAACGGAGATTCTTTTATCGATGCATGTACGGGGTTTTAGTGCCCATTTCGACCTTCCTTAATTTTAATCAGTTGCGAAATACTATAAAATGACGAATGAACACAAAACCTTTAAACGAAAAACCAATAGAGAATGAAGTAAGCAAGAATTTTACCACAGATATCGCCGTTAGTTTAAACATGGGGTTCAAACTCACTCATACCCCTGAAGAACATTTTAGCATTATTACCGCGCACATTCGAAAACAAAACATGATTGGTTTTCATATTATGGCCACTCGCGTATCAATAATACATAAGCCAATATTTGCTTAACCTTTTGAGAAAGTGTTGAACATTCACAAAAATACTGCGTCCCCGTATTAATATGAGTTTGAGACCCGTGGCTTAGGTAATACTTTAAATTTCCAACTTTTTCAATTGTTTGTAATTTTTATGAATTTTTTCCCACTCAAAATGCTAATTTTTATCCTGTTCAAATGAAATTAAACTTATACAAAAAAACCTAGTTTAAAAAGACACGGATACATTTCGGGTTGTGCCTCCCTGTTGGCGCCCGCGTAAGTAAGCAAATCGAATGAAATTTTCATATATGTAATTAAAACAGAATCTCACCGAGGAAATTTTGCTCCACTTATTGAAATTAACGCCATTGTTTTAATAATTATTTACTGCGTTTGTTCTCATCATTAAGGTAAACATTAAATCTGAAAGGATTACTGCTACTCACCAAAGTAAACAAATTTGAGAATGGATTTTTCAGTCTTCAGAGCATCCAAGATCATTTCTATTATTCCTTAAATTCATTTAAAATGAGGTATACTCACCTTTGCAGAATTTCAGCGTTGTAATAGCACAACTTATTCCTGTATGTAATATACTCATCAACGTGGCTACCAATATCATGTAACTATAACTTTACCAAATATATGTTTAAGAATCATAAATATTACGTTTACTTCAACAGTATAATATAAAAATATTAAAAAAACTAAAAACAAAATATAAAACCCAGTAAAACAAAACCAAATCAAAAAAATATAATAAAACCAAAAAATCCTCAAGTAAACATGAAAAAATTGAAACAACTAAAATAATAATTATAAGAATTCCAAATTCTTTAGAGCGTTTATAAACCCGCATTGTAAGGATATATAAATACTCTATCCTTACTAACGTAGAGACGCTGAGTGTTACAGTCAGGCGACGACTGGGTGAGCATCGATGCCGGGTCGGCTCGATTCCGTCTGGGCTCACCTTTTACGTTACACACTTCATAGATCTCCCCAATTCTGGCGTCTCCAAATAATAATACCACAGCTAGTTGAAACATGGATTAGAGATTCTCGAAATGACCTCCCACTGAATTAATTAGTCGATGGCCAATCCTGTTTGGCAAGTTTTCATAAATTCAAATATGTGCACATTAAAAATGTAAATGCTCGGGAGAAGTCGTAAGCACATGTAAAGTTCTAGGTAAATATGTGAAAAAAGAAATCGAGAAAACAGATCCAAATTTCCTCGGTAAGGTGTTTTTTCATATTCAAATATGAACTTTCGATCTCATTTGGGTATTTCTACGAGTGACAGCAGGGGGTATAATCCGAAATCTAACCAAAGACATTATAAAATGACGAAATAGAACTGAAAACCCCGTACATTTTCGAATCCTGCATCTTTAAATTACTTTTCATCCCAGGATTATCCAATCATTCCCATAAATGTAATAAAGAACGTTAAATTCAGCCAATAATTTAACATTGGGAGTTAGCCGCGATTTTTTTACAACATCCTTGAGAACTCTTGTCGCCGAATTTTATTTTCTATCCTACATATACTTAATATTTTAAAACTTAGCAGTTTCAAATATTTGTAAAGCTTGAGTGTTGTATTAAATCAAATCGAAGTGTCGTCTTTAGACCTTGTGGATAATATGTTTGTTGCACAAATTAAACTTTGATTTTAAGATTTTTCAACCTTCATTAACTGGGTTGTGATGAGCCATAAGAGAGTTCGTCGTTCTCAACAACAGCTTAAAATTTTGGGCTTAATTTTGATAAATCTTACATGACAACTAAGGCTCCGATCGTGGCCATTTTTCCTGATCGATTATCGCTGCCAGATCCTTGACTATTCTCGCGATTTATCATGGAATTCTCCCACATTAAAAGTTCATTAGTAAAGTCTCTTAATCTTCACGATTAAAAGATGAGTTATAATCTTTTTATGTTTAAAAAAATATTTCATTAAAACTCATTACAAGGAACATAAATTCTAACCACCATATACAGCGATTTTTTATTTACAAAAAATAAAAATTAACCAAAAACGAATTATCAAAGAGAAAATTTCTTGAAGGGCACATAGGGATCCGGTTAACAGACTAGAAGAATATTTAATCAGCCAGTCAAATTCTCCAAAATAACGTGGCAGTAGATTTTCGTCATCGTTTACAGCATATTCAAGTTAAATGTTCACATTTTTTGGAGGATACTGATACACGACAGCATTCCAGGTTCACTCTCTAAAATTGGCATGGGCACCGGTGTCAGAATCCTTCATCGTTTCACCATGGTTGACTGTTTTATACGTATCAAATCTGGTGATACTGTGACAGATTACGAGACGTGTTCCTTATACTTCACTGTTGGCGATCTCTGGATAATTACAACCCATAGCTGTGCAGTATACTTTGGTCTTATATTTCTGTATGAATTTTTCATCCATTATTTCATTTAAAACCAAAGTGTTTTCATAGACTAGCATTTTTGTATTTGGGAGCGATCTTATCGATAACTATCCATTTTATTATATTAAATAATAAAGTACATAAGTCAAAACTATCTGCGTATGTTCTTATTTTACTGTTTAAATATATTATAACGAAGTAACTCACTACCACTATAGTTGGCTTGCATACACCATCCATCTATGTTGTCATTGTCCTGATTCGTGATAATCCAAGGATATCACGAACAATATATGTTAAATTACTTAGCGTAGGTTTAGATGCGTAACGTGGTTAAAGGACATTAAAACCATGTAAGTTGTTTGTTTGGATGTAAGGGATCGATGAACAGAAATGAACAGTGCTTTGCATATTTTTTTGAGGCGATTTTTGTTTACACTTAAAATTTAATCCGTTCGAATTAGGGCATGATCGCGAGATTGGCTGGTCGATTGGAGCCCCAATGACAACCAGTTTAATGTTTATTAGTTTCCTGTTTCCGTAGGCCTTCAAAATCATTGGCTAGTCTTCAGAGGTATCAAAAATGTATCCACCTTTACATCTAATTGACCTTTTTTAACTATAATTGCCATTTGAATGAAAAGAATCCAAATCATTCAGAGTTGTGACATTTTTGGTTGTAAAAATTTAATTCACAAGTTTTTTTACCCTCAAAGAGAACGTTCCGCTGTTGGTGTCACACTGTTTTCGATGACAACTCAAGCACCTCTAAATGTACTCCAGAGCATTCTCATTTACTCTTCAAGCCCAATGGCAACATTTTCTAAGTTCATCCACTTTGTTAAATCGGAAAATTGAATTCACAATGTTATATCCTGTTCGATTATACCTGCGTTATATACCCTTTGTCAGAAGGAACCTATATATCAACGAGGATAATTAGCTTGCACAGATACGGAACATGCATCATATTGCTTAATGGAATTAAAGTCTATTGTACGAAACGGCAGTACGGGTAATCCCTTACTTTACTAATCTGAATTGTGAACTTTCATGGAGTGGCTGATCTCATGACTAAAAGCACTTCTAATATGAAACCATGGCATGGTGAAAATACTAAAACTATCTTGAAGAAGTACTTCCAAATGAACGATCTGGTATTTGGTTCATCTTTTGAATATTATTTTAATGGACAGGCATAGACACTATAAAATTCAGAGTAAATCTTATCAGAATTTAGTTGTCTGTCTTCAAATTTTATGATTTGTCAAATGAAATTCTTTAATTTTTTACATCTTCTAGCATACTTGGTTTTATCAGATAGTTGCATGGGTTGACACATTTCCGTCAATTCTTTAACTATTACAAGAGAAATGGTCTTTAAATAACCACCACAACTCTAACATTTAGGTTTTATTTTTTCAGAATAGCAAAATGTCATCAATAAATATTTGTAACCAAGTGTCTAAACTAATCAGTAAAAAGATGAAAAAACCCCATTTTAAAAGCGAATCTTACAACTTAGTAATCTAATTTTCACGACTTGCAGAAAATTATCAGCTCAGTGGTTAGGTGATTGAAATTTCACAGCTATTTTTAGGGCCTTTTAAAGTATTTATAAAAATGTTAAATTTACAACAATTAAGCTTTAATCGATAGTCCTTTGATAAATTGCGTTAAATAGGTTACTATATAGGAATAACTCTCCATAAAATTAGATGAGATTCCGGGTTTTACATTTATAAATCCACTGGTTGCAAAGAAAATTGGATGTTTTAACATGTAATAATTTCAATAATGTATCAATACATTGTTATTAACTTCAAATGTTCTCTTCTTTCATATATTTACGAAATAATTATTCAAAATAATTTATACTATCAACTGAATTTGTTGGTGTGACTTCCATAAACCTCAGCTATCCCTCATTATGTGGTTTTGCCTTTTGAACTATAATTCCACAATACTTGAATGTAGAGGACATCGGAAAGGAATCACAATTTATCAAATGATAAAAAGATCCATTTGTCGTTCAATTTGTGAATTTTTTTTAATACGAAACCCTGTAACCTCATTGGGTTGAATCGATTTTTATCGCCAGGCGCAAACGTGTTTGCAGGATTGTATCACAGAACTATCGATATAAACCCAGTTTATTTCATTTCCATTTTTTATTTTATGTTCTTGAAACATTTTTAAAATCCTATAAATTACTGTGAAATTTCAGCCCTCTCGCCGCTGAGCCGAAAATTGGCTGACCAAAACTGTATGTAAAAAACATTATTGAATATTGAGATATCGAATTGTTTGAGAAAAATCAATCGATGTATTCTTTGAACGGAGGGCTTTATTATTTAAGATCCATTAGTTACATATACCCGCAGCTCAAGCAAATACAGGAAGATGATAGAGTAATAGGGGTATACCGGCGATCCTATATTTTAATGACAACAAAACAGTATTCTCGTTGGAGTTTGCGTGATGTAGGTAAATCTAATTGAAAGTACGAACGAACATGTTTAATTTACTCAAGTCGATCAAATCTAAAGAAAGTATCACCACCAATCGTTTCATCGAATAAAAATGTTCAGATTTTTACGAGATTAAACATGTACATCAAGCAAAAGAATATCAGGAATTTTTGTGACGTTATTAACTTCGTTTTTCGAATTTGGACGAGGTTCCAGAGAAGCAAACTGAAAATATTGAATCTGGTTGTTTAATTTTTATTATTTATAATTCATCTAAATTTAGTATTCAACAGAGATCTGGTACATATGTGGAAAAATGTTTCGACGTACGACATGTATTATTAGACGTCATTAAAGAAACCATCTGGATGAGTTCACTCTCAAACTCATCGATTACAACTTAATTATGGATGAAAAAACATACTTGTTTTATCTGAATAATCTCAAAGTATTCGCGCTGAAAGTTGGATTCATCAAGCCCATTATATTTTCGTCCGATTCCTTGATAGAAGATGAACATGTATGATATGCTCTTTAAATTATTCAGGATTCTGCAACAAGAGGCGGTTACCAACTGCTCAAAAAAAAATCAAAGTTTTTCCGAATTCCAAACCGATTAAAATAACTTAATAGGTTTATGCCCTTGATTAGTTCGTTAATTTTATTTCATGTCCTAGGCAGCCCTTATAACCACAATTTCAGTCCGATTATCTCAGAGTAACCGATCAGGCAGGCCAGAATACCCATTTCGTCATAGCGACACCCTTATGATTTGTTTATGCAAAATTTTGAACTTCTCAAACCCACACAGGTTGTATTTAAGTCTGAGAGATTACATCATAAAATTTCATTTCCGACCACAGAATCATCAAGATGTTTTATGGAGATATCCATGAAGAAAATTATGCTGCTTTTGGACCCAAGTGGTATCGAGTTGGTTTATCTTTAAGTAACTTTGTGTGCAGATGCGAAGCGGTTGAAAATTGTTTTCAAATTTTGTTTTATTTAAACTTCAAGAATATTTTATTTCATCGATTGTTTTATTTACATTTACAAATGATCAAAAATATTATCGCTTATCTTTTTTATTCTGTTAAATTAAATTTTATCAAAAATATCAGACTGTTTCTGCTATTTATAACATTATGTTTCTTATTAATTTTATTAACTTTTCATCAATTATAGCTTCATAGTTTTATTTTTATGGAACATTTAAAGAGCCAGACGTTAGAAATATTTGATCTGATACTCATCTAGTAAATATGAATATCCTTCTTAATTGAATTCTTCTGACATGATCTCATAATGTCCAAAAGAACACGATTATGATTATGAAGAAATTTTAAAAATAAGGAAAGCCCATCTTTTAGGCCACTCAACGAGAGGACTTTCTAAAAAGTGACGTTAAGGAAATTAAACCCATTTTTTATCATTTCCATCACATAAATAGATTCTACAGGCAGAAAAGTGAGTAAAGTGCGGAATTCATTCCAATATTTACATCGCTGGAAAATTATAACCAAACCATTTTGTATCCATACACTATCTTTTTGTGACAAATTTCTTATTTGAGCCTTAGCTTAAAATCATTTCATTCTATTCGATATAACCAATTTTATACCAGGTTAATTTATTTAAAACGATTTTAGTAAAATTTAGTGAGAGGTTTCAATATTGGTGAGTATTTAGTTGCATCGTAAAGTTAATTATGTTGATGGTAAAATCAAAAACACTGTATTTACATGCTTTTGGATCTTAATTCTAAATTAATCCGGAAGCTTGATATACAGAGTTGTCATTGATCAGATGACCGTTTGCTGTTTCCACCTTCGCTGATTTTTAATCAATGCTTCATATCAGCCAAGTCAGTTGCAGACTGGATTTGTCCCTCCATCAATACACACCGTAACGATTTCCTAAATCATCAGAATTCCGAAAAATATTTTAGATGGAATTATGAACTTTTGATATCACCACAAGATAAGAATCGCTGTATTTACGTCAATATGCCTTTGATTTATTAAAAATGAGAAACTGATATTAACAGGTCCTTAACTATACCCACTAGTCGTTGGGAATTGCTTACAATTTTTAATGGTGTGCTACATGGTAATCACTTCAAATTATTTTTGTGATTTCAATTTCAATCTTTTCTTGAGAATCTAGAAAAAATTTTCTTTCATATTTGTCTTAATTTAACGGTCTATTATTTGGCCAGTTTGTATTTAGACTATTCTCTACATAGTGAAGTTGATAAAGATGTATTTCTTTGAATGGATAAAAAACTTATAATTTTAAGAGCAATGTAGCCCCTAGTAGTTAAAATCGAGGGTACACAAATATAGTAAACCCCCTCTAATTCAGCCATTGGGGGACAAGATTTGGAAAAAACGGAAAAATAGACAGGGTTTTCAAAGAATGGTGATAAAATGCAGTAAAACCCATTAATTTTACTAAAAATAACATGAAAATTTAGAATTCAGTTCATTTTGCACAGTAATTAACCCTTCATATAGCTTTTGCAAATTAATATGTTCAGTTTTATGTATTTTGATTTTAAAATGAACTATTAAATGTTTAATTTGTCTAAATTCTGACCCTTCGGCAATGAATTTTCGATTCCAGATTTATAAACAACACATTTAAAGATACTTGACCATTTCTTTTCTTTAATGCTTAGACTAGTATCTTTTTTGGGATTTCGTTGTTTGTTCTGCTCATGATAAGCTAAATGAAAACGAAAATTACGAAATATTAGATCTTCTCAAAATTCAAGGAACATTGTTTTTGGCCGAAAAGTAGACAGGGAGAAAAATACATAGGGTTTACCGTATTTTTCATTTTTGACAATAAACATATCAACTCAAGCTAAGCTCTCAATAATTCGAAAGCATCTTTTCGGATAGTAACTTGCCTGAAACGAAGATGCATCATCTGGTGGTCAATGATGTACGCATATTATAAAAAACAGTTTAAGTCAATGTACATTTTTTATGGTATTTAATGCTTCAAAATTACTTGACCTATTAATTAAAATGTTTAATGAAAAAGTGTATTGGGTAAATTAATAAATTAAAATTTTGAATTTGTAAATCATATAAATACATTTTTTGTCAAAAAAATATCGATTTTGTTTCAAATAATCTCTCAATATTTTAACTAATTAGGTTTTTTATGATTTAAGATGCGACTTTTCTTGATACATAGAAAATTGACAAGACTATGGCTCATAATTTTACTTTTTTCAACTGAGCCGAAAAGAGCAATGTAGCCCCTAGTAGTTAAAATCGAGGGTACACAAATATAGTAAACCCCCTCTAATTCAGCCATTGGGGGACAAGATTTGGAAAAAACGGAAAAATAGACAGGGTTTTCAAAGAATGGTGATAAAATGCAGTAAAACCCATTAATTTTACTAAAAATAACATGAAAATTTAGAATTCAGTTCATTTTGCACAGTAATTAACCCTTCATATAGCTTTTGCAAATTAATATGTTCAGTTTTATGTATTTTGATTTTAAAATGAACTATTAAATGTTTTAATGTCTAAAATCTCACCCATCGTCAACGAATCTTCGATTCCATATATAGAAACAATGCATTAAAGATACTCGATGATTTCATTTTTTTAATGTTAAGGCTAATATTAATTTTGGACTTCATCGTTTATTCTGCGCATGGTAAGGGATGTAAAAACGAAAATTACTAAATTGAACTCCTAGTCAAAGTTCAATGAAAATTGTGTTTGGCTGAAAAATAGACGGGGTTTATGGTATTAATATTCATGAAGAATATCTAAATCGAATTCAGAGACGAATTCTGGAATATAAGTTAAATATATTATTCCGTTTTTCGAGCTATTTATAGGGTTTCCAGATAAAACCCTTCAATATATTAAAACAATTTTCAATATCCGAAGGAAAAAATATTATTTTAAATTCTTGGCGATCACTTATTCTCCAAAATAGCAGAATTTGTTGTATTTTAACGCACTTCAACAGCAACCGCCTCAGCCAGAAGACGTGGTTTCATATAAAGCCGTTTCTATCAAATTCAACAATTCTGTTTTCAATAATGGGATATTGTCTTCACTGTATTTTTCCTTTTTGAAAACAGGTTTTCAGTCGACGTAATCATCGGCTAGGGTATATTTCTTTAATTTTATAGAAACATCCTCAAATTGAATACAAGTATTCTGTCGGCGAAGGCAACTATTGAACGATGCTATTTAAGGGTACAGTCAACCCAGTCTAATTTATTACCTATCTATTTTGGGCCAAAAACAATTGTCATCAAATTTTGACAAATATTAACATTTTTAATTTTCGTTTTTTAATTATAGGGTCTCCAGATCAAGACCGTCACTTTCCCGATCAGGTCCGTCACATTTTTTTAACTCTAATTTTAACAATAGTGAGCATTAAAAAACAATAAATTGTTGATCTAATTCTTAATTTCCTTTCTTAAGTAACCCCTTCTGTTGTATTTTAGCATATTTTGGTAATAGCCATCACAGTCAGAAGACAATTTCTATTAAGATACTTTCAATTGAATTAAACAGGTCAGTTTCTGACCTCGGAGACGTTGTTTTTGCAATGTTCTTCCATTTCGAGAATAAAGTTTTCAATCGGTGGAGTAAAGGCGAGTAGAGTGGAAGGTATATTACCATGCGGTCATTCTCTTGCACCATGGTCTGGACCCTATAGGTTTTGTGGAACCTCACGTTGTCCACTGTGAAAACACATTCTTGTATTCCATTGGACAATAACTGTTCAAAAGCATCCATGAAGTATCCACAAGAATGTACTTCGTTGAATTGATGATGTTGTGCCATGAAGAATGCTAGATGTCCAGAGTCCCCGAGATCAGAAGCCGACCTATTTAATTTAATCGAAAGTGGCTCAATAGAAACTATGCCTTTTGACTGTGATGGCTGTTATCAAAATATGCTAAAATACAACAGAATGTGTTACTTAAGAGAGGAAATTGACGAATATATGCAGAATTTATTATTTTTTAATTCTCACTATTGATAACATTTGAGTTAAAAAAACCTGACGGATTTGATCGGGAAACCCTATAATGATGGAGATGGGCCAAAATATAATCTAAAAGATCACACTAACTTGAAAATGAAAAAAAAGAAATTGTTGATCATATTGAATAGAACAAATTAAAAACATTCATATCAGCTGCGTCCGAGTTTAAAGATCGTTATAGAAAGATATTTGCTAAATCGATGTTTCTACCAAAAAGCAGCTAAAATTGTGAGGGCACTCACAGATAAAGGTATACTAACTAAAGTATGCACGAAGAATTAATTGCCAACATTTTAGACTGCAGTTAATAGAATATTCCAACGCATTCTATCCGTAAAAATGATAAAAAAACAGCAATTTCACTGTCAAAAAAATTTCTGATAAACAACATGATAACTCTGACAGCCGCCCACATTTGCCAAGGTTAGGTGCCTAGTGCAATAACCATGAACCCTGAGCCTGCTGGCGGTCAATTTTCGTCTGGAGATATGTCCTAGCATGACATAGATATATCCCCGCTGCCCCTAGGGAATGGACACTTTTGGCATCCTCGTTCGACGCGCCCGCCTCAGAGCTGACGGAGTCTCTGAAGAATGAGGGAATGAGTTC
>JWZT01005277.1:135157-145663 GCA_000827895.1 Thelohanellus kitauei
TTGTGGCCATCAATTCAATGAATATCATACATTGTGAGGCTATTTTCACTGCTGTGAATAGCCTTATTTATCAAGAATTTCTGAAAAAAATTCTTGAAGTTCTGGGGAATGGCGACTACACTGTCGTCATGGACAATGCTCCAATTCATCACGGGAATAAGACGTTCTATGACACATATCATTACCGAGTAAGGTACTTACCTCCATATAGTCCTTTCCTCAACCCGTGCGAAGAGGTTTTTTCACAAATGAAAAACTCCGTTCGGAGGAATGGCCCACTTAATGGAAATAATGATTTGACGCAGAGGATGGTTTCTTCATGCACGGAAATTACTACTGATAACCTCCAACGTTATTTGCTACATGCAGAAAGTTTTTTCCAGAAATGCTTGAATCTGGAAGATATACCCAGAGAGTGACAAAATTAATGTTATTATTTCAATAGTTATGTTGTTTATTTGATAAATTTTGTTTTTGGTTTTTCATGTCTAATGTTAATCGTTTCCAAACAAGGTTCACTAATTATTTTTAAACAGACAATTGAACGTTCTAATTGAACCGCTTCACTAATAATAATGGCCGAATTCTGTCAAAAACGATGTCTTGAAGAAATTTAACTTATCTATGTAAAGTTGAGAATCGTTCCTTCAATATACTGGTACTGAAAAAATCCTCAGTATTGATTAGCACATTTCACGGTTTTGATCGTCACGGTTCACGGTTTTGATTGCAAAACCCGGTATATATAAGACTGACTGTGGTATATTTGGAGACATCAGAATCAGGAAGACCTATGGAGCGGGTTTATGAATGCTCTTAAGGATTTACAATTCTTTTAATAGTTCTTTTTTTGATTTTTTGATGCTTACTGGGAGATTTTTGTTTTTATTATTGGGTTTAATATTAAGATTTTATTTTTGTTTGTTTTTATATTTTTGAAGTAAACGTAATATTTATGATTCTGAAGCATATATTTGACAAAATTATAATTATAAATGATATTGGTGGCCAAGTGGAGGAGTATATTACATATGAGAATAGATTGGGTAATTATAACGTTGAAATTTGTAGAAATGTGTACACCTAGTTTAGAATGAATTTACAGGATGATGGAAATGATCTTGGATACTCTGAAGACTGAAAACAATTCTCACCTTTGTTTACTTTAGTGATTAGCAGTAATTCATTTCAGATTAAATGTTTACTTTAATGATGAGAACAAGCACAGTATGATTATACAAAAAAATTGGTGTTGCTTTTAATTAATGGAGCAAAATTTCCTACTGAAATTCTGTTTTTATTTCATATATAAAACTTGTAACGTCAAAGGTGAGTCCAGCTGGAGTCGAACCCGCGACTCATCGATGCTAACTCAGCGGTTACCAACTAGACCACTCAGCGCTGTTACTTTATATCAGGATACCATATACATCCTTCATTACACTATCAAAAACTACATAATATTCCTTAGTCTATTTTTCGACTTTATTGTTAAATTTTGTTTTTAAAAATTAGTTGGAGAAAACAGACTGAATTTCCGGAAAGCCAACTTGCTGTAAAACCTCAGCATGTTCACGAGCACGTTATCTTTAATATAAATACTGATATAAAAATTAATCTTGTGACATCGTTGTGCGCGCAACTTATCGTCAAGGTAATGAATACCAACCTGGCCACGATCGGAGCCCTATTCGTTAATAAGATCCAATCTATCCCGTAGTATACGCAGTGACTGTTTTTTGGAATATTTCGAATGTGATAATTAGGATAGGTGTCTTAAAGAATGGTTGACGAAACACATTCTAGACTAGATTCATAGAACAAGTCGATACCTGGCATGCCAATGATGATTTTTAATATCAAAGTACAGGTCAAATATTAAAAATTCATTTGACAAAAGGTATCGGTATCTGAACAGCAATTTTTGGGTGTTATGGAATTTGCAAAGTGCTATAATAAGACACAACTATTCTTTTCCCCTTTTCAGAGGTCAAATATTAAAAAAACATGTTATTCATTACATTTTCTAACACCAATCTTACGAATTATTTTGTTGAAAGACATACGCAGGATGTCGGTTGTTGTACGTTAAATAGGTTCGGTTTGTATGAAGGTACTCAGTAAATATATCAGGGTTTAGATGAGAACTACGACCACGTATTGCATCAAATTGCCATGAATAGGACTCTAAAACCAATGGAGAAGATGGATAATATTTCTGACCCATGTTCGGATTTTATAATTTGCAGTACGGCACTACAAGTTTCCTGGATCAATATTTAAACGTAGTATGGCCACTTTATTGGACTTGGTTATCTTTTTGTTTGTTTTTACGCAAGAGATAGGCATCTTTTATGCCTATGAAATTAATATTTCATTGCTGGCCTTGATCATTTTGTTTCACATCACATATATTGCTGTCGATTTTGGAGTCTATTCCGAGGTTTCTGGCGGATATCAGACCATTGGTAAATACTTCATGGGTCTACATGTGATTGACTGCTCTCTTTTCCATAATTTATTGAAGATTAGCTATGACCGTCCCATCAACTTAACAATTAAACCCCAAATACTTCCAAAGGTTTCCATCATCAGGTTTGTTCGTTTTTAATGATAATTTTTTGTAAAATGTTTACCCAGTTAACCACCATATGATACTATTTATAAGCACGTTTGGTGACAAATTTACATAACTTTTGTCTCTACTTCGTTATTATAGTTCGTTTAGTTTTGTATATCTATAAGTACAATAGGCTGAGTCTTCAACAACGGTGTATGCATCGAACAATGAGCGGTAAGAGTAAAACAGCTCTTCTTCATTAATTTTCCGGAAAAAATGCCGGCTTTATAATAACAAAATAGTCTTGATTACATATTTATGGGGAAAGACAACTTTATTTTGTCGAAAAGTTGTTCAAAAGCATTATATTTAAACTTTTTTCGAAATAGACGCTCGCATTACTCTGATAACTTATTTTCTTTATTTTTGGTCTTCGATAAGAACCTTTCATTAACCGATCTCCAAAACTTTTCACTTTTTTGTGTGAGTCATTCCATTATGATGATCCAAAAAATGCCGGAAACGGTTAACTGTATGTTGGATATATCCTCATGATTTTAAGTCATTATAGGCCTTCTAAGGGTCTGAAATTATTGATAATCCCCTCACAATGCGTTTTTGAATGATGGGAGTCAAGGTTTCTTTTTTCAGATTCGGCACAACTCCAATGAATTACTTGGAGTAATCATATCTTTTAACAGATCCGAAGAACCACCCATTTCCCATAATCATGCCTCGGTTGTGTTTCCTGTGTAAAATAGCGATTCGTCGATCTCTACTTATATTCCTGGTCCATCAATGACTTCCACATTGTCATAGACGCCATCAGGGCATACTTGTCTACCACTACAACAGCACTAATCTGATGAAATACAAATAGTCAATAACAGTAGGACTCGGTAGCTTCGTTTGTTTAATGGTTTACTCTATTGAAAAATCCTAAGTCAAACGATAAATCAGAATTAAATTGTCAGATGGAGAAACTCATGTTTTGGAAACCAGGTATTTTTTGAACATGTTGGTTTTCTTTCTGGCTGTGCCGCAGTAATAAAGGAATTCTAACATTATAATATATAAGGTTTTTCGAATTATTTAATAATTGCAATCTATTTAAGAAGTTCCCACGAATCAATAAATAGTTGCACGAGCGAGATTATTAACCTTGATTTGTCATCTTTCTAAATTTACAAATCATTCATATGTTAAGAGTCAATATAATGAAAAACACATAGTTTTCTTAAAACACGTCTCAGGCTGTGAAAACGAATGAGAAAAATACTTGGACGCCAATTCAACCGGGGAGTGAAGGATTTTAATTTTGATTTATGGCGGATCGAGGATAATAAAAAAACTTTTCATACATAAAATCCTTCCCACATAGTTCATTCGAAACACAGGTTGTTGAAATTTTGCAAATTTTTGACTAATTTACAGAAATAAACGAAAAGAAATACTCTCTTCATTGTTTAACTCACTTACAACCAATGGTGCCATTGTTTTAGCAAACCGTTCGATTTTATTGAAAATACGGGTTCTCAAGTTTTGCACTATTGGTGTATTTGAGTATTTTGAGATGCAGTGAAAAAATGAAAGTTGATGAAACAGGGTTATCCCTCTCATGAAATTATTTATGATTTGTTGGAACTTTATTAAGAAGGTTGCAAAGATTATTAAAAAGATCGAAAACGTTATATAAACGTTTTAGATTTAATATTTTATATTTCGGTCATATTCGAACAGACACCACATATATTTGATTTTAGAATTCCAACAGACATAAAAAGTCGAATGCATTTTTCTTCTCTTGATAAATATGAAATTGTAAATTCTTGAAGGGATTTTCCTGCGACATTTTCCATTCTGTGTTGCCCATATGCGAACGATGCAGAGTTGTTTTAATTTTACCCAATGAACATATTGCAGGTCATTTCGGTGCCTGTTAATGCAAATCATTTTTACCACAATCATCAATATCGGTGCTTATTGGCTCATATGTTCGACAATATCCTAGCTTTGTTTTTTGCCTTGGAAGGAAATACTTGTTTCGGTAATATTTAAATTAAATTTACAATGGATTATATCTCAAATTCCATACGAAAAGGTTGTCGGAAATTTCATATTTTCACAAAGGAACTTGACGCGGTGATGATATGTATAACAATCTAGAATCAGTTTACAAAACAATATTACCTCAAGTGCTTCTATAGTTTTAACTTGGTAATCGTGAGTCCAAGATGCGATTTGTGAACTTTTGTTTGGTCAAAACGCGGTCTTTTTAGGTTCATTCTATGTCAGGATTGATTGATCAATGATACAATCATTGATTTTCTATAACCAGCATTTTCTCTTTGTATGTCAAACGAATTTGACTGCTTAAGAGCTTGTTTGAAAGAATAAATAATTTTTATCATTTTAAATTTCTCACTATAATATCAAAATAAACTCTCAAATTACTATTTTTATTGTATTCGAATTCTTTTGTTTGTTTTTTTTTAGTGGCGAAGTAATAACTGAGAGAAATATTATCAATTAGAATTAAGTTTCAATCGAATTTGATTCAAAATGTATTGCTTCTCTTTGGTGTTAAATGGTTTAAATGTCGTTTAAACTTATTATGCTTATAAATTTTATAATTTTTTTATTAATTTAGACGCATTCAAAGGTCGATGTTGAAAATATTCATATCGTCAATCTATATGATCGTACTTCCTATTTTGATTCCATTCTGGATCGGGCCTCACGATCTTGGAGTTAACACTGTTGTCGTAGTCGTATCTTAGTTTTCGTTTAATAAAATTCATCTTAAATTTAATAAATCGAACCAGGTGAACTGGAAGGTCGCAGAGCGTAAAACCTTTGTCGATCGTCAAAGTTAAATTGTTAAATTTATACCAGACTCCCTTATGTTTGCTGTTTTGTTACATCTCTAACATGTTAATTTTCAAAGCAGACGCTTCTGAATTCAGAAAGTTGCCAATCTGATTGGGATAAATTTCGGATTATTCCCCCTCTTGTCGCTTGTAGAATAGTCTTGTAAAAATAAAATTGACATCTTTGGTTGATAAAACGGGATGCTGTCGGCGAATAAGAACTTTATTTTCAACTTAGACAACAAAAAATCCAAAAAGTCCATATTGGGAATGTTCGGAGGACGTAAAGACTACATAAATACAAAAGATATCCAATTTACTCCTCACTATGATACCACATTTTTCACTGGTTTGGAAGGTAAATACCCCTAATTTTCATAGAATTCACGAAACATAATCCTCTGGCATCTTCATGAACAAACGCATTGTTCTTTGATTTTTATGTATTTTGACATAAAAAATGCATTTCCTTGATAAAATTAGGTATTACATCTAAAATCACACAGTTATTTTTGTAGGACCCATTTATGATCGACAGTAAGGTGGAAAATATCCAAAATATAGGCTCCTATTTGTTTGTTGATTTTACAGGCGTAAGTATGTTAATACAAACAGGACTAAAGGTTTTTCTCTCCAATTATACTTCTTATCGATGAGACGATCAGTATGAACAAATAACTTTACCATATAGAGTTATAAAATAATCGATCACAGTGGACCATCATCGAACCAGTCTCGACGAACTAATGGTTTACTACAATAGTTAAGCATTTTCAAATATGTAAAAAAAGTTTAAATCTAGTGAATATTCAAGTGAATTTGATCCATAACAAACATGAATGAAAAAGAGCTTAAACGGCATGGTGTATGTGTGCTACAAAATGTTACATCATTGTTGTATCATGAATATTCACAGTTTAGCGTAACCGCGTTTGATCCGATTCACGTGTGAGGGTAGTTCGACAGTTAGAACGAATCCCAATAAATCATCGAAGAAGTTAAATAGATGTTGATCAACTTTGTGACTATGAAACATGACCATGTTCACAAATTATTCAGATACTAATGATCATAAAAAATCAGGATATTTATGACGTTTCATAGATTTTTTAAGACCATAGGTTGAGCCAAGCCGGGATTATTTATAAGTTTTACAGATGAACCAGTAAAAATGGCCAAACAGGGTCCGGCTCATATCATCGTTTTTCATACAGGGCTTCACATTCAACGTTTCGCAACGTTATATTCAAAGTTACGAATCTTATTTAAATTTGCAATTCAAAAATCTTTCGATTTCTCCAATCTTTAACGGAAATACTGGATACTTACAGAGGTTATTGTTAAAAATGGAATATTTGTCGATTGAATTGGAATTTTTGTCAATTGAATTGGAATATTTTTTAATAAAAATAAGAATAAAATAAGTTGAAATATTTGTGATCAAAATCTAGGTATTGCGTATATCAATCAACTATTTATATTTTCTAAGGCGATTGGAGAAATACTTTTCCATGTGTTCGAAATATTTTGTAAAGTCTCTGCCGTGATTACATTTGTTGCGGTTTGGATTTGATTCATAAAATCATTTTGGGAGTTTCGTCGGAAACTTCCCACAATACTTTTTCACTGAGAGAACATGTTATCTATTGGATTGAGGAAAGGGCTGCAAAGAGATAAATAAAACACTTGATGGCCTAAAGCTATGATCAAAATTTTTATCGACACCCCTTTATGAAAATTGACATTATCCATTATGAAAGTTAGTTTTTCAGTTGTTATTCATTAAGAATGTTCATTAAATTTGACAGGAAGTGCATGTACAGATAATTATTAAACGCCCTTTCTGAAACCTTATCGAACATAATCGAAGTTCTGGATATGGCCGAGCAAACGCTCATGTTCTTCGATTTGATATTTTTTTCAGTTGGATTTCCACCAGTTGCCCGTCCATAACTTTGCCTGTTCGAAACGTCAAATCCTGTTTCATCGATAAACAGGATGAATCGATTACTGGCGGAGTATTCGAGGTATTTGATGACATAATCATGTCTTTCTTGGATTGTGCCTGGAATGTTTCGTCGTTCTGGAATAAATTTTATCTTTTTAAACGAGTAATTATAATCTTTAAATATCGAGCCACTGTGTTCTTACTTATTCGTATATTTGTTGTATTGAAAAATCGATCTGATAAATTTTCTCGAATGAGAGAGCAGTCATCTTCGACGATGTCGAACAAAATACTCTTTGACTGCTGTTTAATGATTTTGCACGATTCCCGCCCTTTAGTGCCTTAGCGATTTTTCCTGATATTTGATATTCTTTCCATATCCTATGAATTGTGGATAAATCAACATCAATCATTCTCGAAACTGTCGTTAAAGAGTTGTTGTGGGATATTGCGTTGATTATATGCTGACGGCACTCGTTTGATATGGTTTTGTATGTTCGTCTTCCGTTCGAATTTTCTGACAATTCTGGGACATTATTATTTTCCTAGTTTTTATATTTTTATTTACTTCCACTTTTAATGAAAAAATTCAAATTCAATTAGTAAATATTCCATTTTTATCGAGAAACGCTGTATTAAGAATTCACAAATCAAAATCGTGTGGATAATGTAAGATTCCTTCATGCAAATCTCGAGTTTTTGACACCCATTCCACATAGACTACCTCCAAAAATAGAGTCACCTCATTAACCCAAGCGAGGAAGTTTTCTCTCAGATAAAATCTTTGGGGTGAGGAATCAACATTCCAAGATGGATATATAACATTTTTGTCCGAAATTCGAAAATTCCGAAAATTGTTTGGTGAAGTTTTTATGATATATTATGAAAGCATGCATCATCTTATTACACAAAAGGTTTGTAATTTAAAAAAAATCAATCACCATTAATTTAAAGCGAAAAAGTTCATTAGGCCCACGCGCGAGCACAAATAATTTATAGGTAAAATCCTAAATTGGTTGGTGGGTTTAATAAATTGTTCCGCGATGTCATTAGTTCGGGAACATGGATTAAAATTAAATATTGAATGCATTTTCAATGAATTTTTAAGGTCGTTTCCAAAGCCCGGTAAAAAATTATAAAACTACCTTGAGATTTCTCAAGAAAAAAATTGTACCATAGAAAAGTCCGATCAAGTCTATTATGAAGGCCTCCTTAATATTTTAATTCGGTCTAATTAAACTTAATTTAACTAGGTTTAATTTTAATCTAAATAGCAATTAATGTCAAACCAAGCTAATTAAATGTTTCCAAATTTACAATTTCTTGCACAACAAAATCAAACCTACAACTTAAAACTGAACATATCATTTTAAACAAATAAGAAATATTATGCCCTAGCTTTTTTGTCGTTAAGATGGAACCCAATACAAATGTTTTAAAGATATTTGCCTCCCGAGAAAGCAGCATCCTTTATCTGGTTCAACGTGGTGTACCCGCGTTATCATAGATATGTATGAAATGTTGCTTTTAAAATTTTAACCTTTCATCAGAGTTAGATATGTACCAGAAAGCAATGTCGATTCCTTCACCCAAAATGCGGCACTAAATTTTTGTAAAATGTAAATTCAAATATAATTAAGTTCGAAGCTTACATATTTTTGGCGATCTTGTACAAATAATAAGTAAATAAAACCAAATACAGGTCAATTCATGTCCACGGTCACCCACCACAATCAAATTCTAACACAGTTGGTGAGCGATAGTCTAGATTTCATTGACCATAAAATAGTCAAATATTGGGAAAGGACATATTAGTAGAAACAGATGAAACAAAAATGGGCAAGAACGAATGTCATAAGGGACATTCGGTGAATGGGTATGGGTTCTTGGCGATGTGGAAATAACTGAAGAACTCCGAATATTCAATGTATAGGTCTCTGATAGAACAGATGCGATATTGTTTGGCATAATACGCACACATGTGCTTCCAGGGTCAATTATAATGACCGATTGTTTTCGGTCATGTCATAACCTAAAAGAATTTTATTCACACCACAACATTAACCACAGCAACGCTTTCAGGGATCCAGAAACCGAGGCCCCTACCAATTATATAGACGGAACCTGGAATGCCCTTAAATTTCAAATCCCTCCATGAAACAGGACCAAGTTCCTTGACGACGATGAGAATGTGATCGAAAACATCCCGAATGAGCATTTGGAGAATTAGAGTGACGTCGAAAACATTTCTCTGATCTGTATGAAGGATTCATCAGTGCCCTAAGAGATTTTATTTATATTTATTGAACGTTTTCGTTTTGATGTTTTTTATCATTTTTCATGCGATATAAAAAAATAACGATATAGTTGGTTAAAAGTTTTTTATTTGGAAACAATTAAATGGGCATAAAATCTAATTACAGGTGATTATAATTTTATCTCTTAATATTGGGCTTAAGAGAGCCTTCCTAATAGGCATCAACCGAAAAGTCAGTTTCAGATTGAGTGTGAATAACGCGAAAAATTCTTCACAAATGCATGCAATCTTTAATTTTTATCAAAGATCACGAATTAATGAAACGACCCAATACTTAATGACACCGCACACTTATTTATGAAACCAACGCACTAATTTATGAGCTTGACTGAATACAGGGATTTCATTTACTATCGAGCATCCCTAACGTTCAACATAGCGTACCTGAAAACGACATACGTGATTTACAGCTAAATATGAGTCTACCCATTATGAATTAATTCATAATTTTATTAAATGGGCAAATGAGTAAATAATCCCCGGCCCATGATGCAAAAACACAGAATGTATAGAATATTAAAGAATTTACATTTCCATTGTTTACACTAACCAATAAATTTTCTAATGCACGGTTGGCTATTCTAACGATTGGAGAGAATGTCTAAAAAGAGATCATCATAAAGCTTCAATTATTCTGTGATATTTCTGGGAAAACAAATTCTGCAATGCTTTCAAGGTAAAATCTCGTTCAAAAATCTATTTTGGGTAACACGACAATAAATAGAATCAAATACATAGAGCGACACGACATAAAACGACAATACATAGAACGACAATACAGGAGCTCTAACAAGATCGCCCCCCCCCCCCC
>JWZT01005284.1:0-18605 GCA_000827895.1 Thelohanellus kitauei
AATTATTTGATTGTATTCAAACAATTTTCTGTTCTTTCCTCCTTCATGATAAATAACGTTTTATTTATGATTAGATCATTTTTGTGTTCATATCTACATAATATAGATTTAGACATTCTATCAAATCTATATTTGCGTTGAGGGATTGAAACTCGCTCTCAATCATTCATTACCATATGTTATCTTTTTTGAATCATAATATTATAGCTCATGTGAATTGACAGTTTGGTTTTTCTATCAATATATTTGAAAATGGAATACATATTAAACACCTTTTCCGTGAGTCATGTGTATTTTTTCAAGTTTTCTTTAGAAAGATTCGCCCTGTATCTTGTGTTTGAGTATATAATTTATTGAGTTAAACTAATTTACACTGCAAAATGAAGATTATGGCTTCTTAGTAAGCAATTTATAATAGAGAACGGGAATAAATAGTGGTTGGCTTTTGTTGGTTATACAAAGTTACTGTCATTACTTGAGGGAAATTTCAACCTAGATGAGAAAGGATGTCGTTTTTTATTTGGGAATTGAGTAGTTTAAGGTTTTCAGTTTGAAACCAATCAGACATGAATTATCCAGATTTGATTTTGTCGTTGTGGCATTATTTTGTATAATGAATGTTGTTGACTTTGACATAAACTACTGTTCGTTGATAGATGTTCAGGGTGTTATTGCAAGATTTAATTCATGAGGTTTTGTTAAATTTCATAATGAAAATATCTTAAATGCTAATGGTATTGTAAAATGATCCTCATTCGATATATTTTGGTCTTTCGAAATCACATCTGATATAAATTACTCGACGGTGCTTTTGAAGATGTATTTGCAAATGATATCAATTACATGATTAAAATAAATATAATTATTTGAATAATTGATGTTTATTTATTCAGCATTTTTTTAAATTGGACATTTTTATTAATGGAATTAAATATGTATATATGTCAATTTCTAGGTAATATGTAAAAATAAATATTCATACTTTTAAATAATGTGTGATTAATTTTTTATGCCTTTAGATAACGTTATCAATATGCCCACAATATATATGCCTGAATCTATTTCAGAATATGAAAAAGGCTACGCATGTTTTTAATTTGCTAGAAGTTATTTCAAATTTATAGAAGCATTTTAACAAATATTCATTGCGAATAAATCATGAATATACTTTCGCCACGACATTTTAATATTGAATTTATGTTATATATCGAACTCAAAAATATCAATCATCATCCGATATTGATTCAGATTATTCAAGGATCTTAATAATGTGAATATTATATCACAAAACATTTTGGTAGTTCTTAAATCATATTAAGTGTATGCATTCTAATTAATTTTATACTGGGACCACTCGATTTAAGGTGGTTTTTTAGATCTTATTGAATATGGTTGTTCAAACGAATTAATGATCATGTCACCAACTTCAAAAAACATTTAACAATATAATATATATGTGAATACCAACTTAATAGATATTTGTGTATGTCTGAAAGGTATGTCCTGGATAACTTCCTTTCGCTGCGTCTTCAAGATAGGTAACCATTTTATGAGAATTTATGAGTGGTCGTTTAGACCCTATCTAGAATTACTTATCACTATACAACTTTTATAAATATATAAAATTTTCCATAAACATAATAATTTTCTCAATCAAATTTAAAGACAGAACTGTACTTAATAAATCGTAGAACGTAGCTTAAAACAGTTAGAAACGCCATAATAATCCTAAAGATCCAATGAATCATAATCGGAACAACCATGTTAATATTTATTGAAATCAATTTATATATCATTTATATCTACATTACCATTGTAACATAAAATCAAAAATTGATTCAATGTGATCCTAAATTAACTTTAATTAGTCATATACTGAATATTGAGCTAATTTTATTGTTCAATATCAGAAATATGAAATTTCGAAAATTATTTTTTCCATAATACAGAATAAAATTGTAAATTTTTCTGAACATTTCGTATCCTTATATAAGAATTAATTGATGATGAATATCAGATTTCTTTCGATTTGCAATTTTGATAGCATATCACTCAATATTCACATCGAAAATTTTGTCTAATTTATGAAATTTATTTACATATTATTTTTCAACGATTGATTCATGTCGAATGATAAGGCTGTTTTTCCATTATCAATAATATTGATTCTTCGCCTATGTCCTTTTTTGTTTTTAATTTAAATCCTATCTCTTAAAAACGCTTTGGATATTATCGTATCTTTCCATATATGTTTGCGTTTACAACTATTAATTTTTTTTATATTTCTGTTTAGTGTGTCCATTAAATTATGCAAACATTTATCAGGTTGCGTCAAAAAATCCGTTGATTATTTTGCATCACAAAATATTCCTTTTTTTAAATTGATTGAATAAAATAAAGGTTTGTTTAGGCAGATTTATATTACCACAAAAATATGTTATTTTTTATTTTTAGGCACTTTTATTATGTTGATTGCATGGATTTTTAAAGAGAACGAAAACCCAAATATCTTCATTTTTTTTTAAATATGATTGATAAAATCGTCTCATAATTCCCTATTTTGTTAAACATCAATTTATATTGTATGAATCGGTTAAATATTCACTTTTAGATAATAAAGAATAAATCAACAGAAAAATTATTTAAACCACAACAACAACAAACTGTTTTAATGGTATATCTCTATACGAGAAACCATTTAAATATTTCATTGTTAGATTCATTTATAAAGTGTTTCAGATATAATCTACGATTCTTTAATATCAGTTATATGTCCTGTTACCAAGTCTTGAGACCAATTTATATACGTCAAATCCATTTTAAATTTATTTATTGTTTATTAAATCACTAAAAAGATTTGCATATAATAAATAATTGAGAATCACGTACTTGATGACATTGATTCCAAATATAAAATATTATTCAATATTTATGTGAATATAAAAATATGCTATAATATTTTGCATATCTTTTCCTATTTATTATTAATAAGGCTCGCTTTTATCATTTTTTCAACGCAAAGTGCTCTATTTTCTAGCGTTTATATGTGCAAAAGCAGTTAAATATTATAACTCTAATAAAATGATGAAACTGTATAGTTTATTCTATTTTGTTGACTGATATTAAATTTGTTGTTACATAAATTTTATAAGTTGAACCGCAGCGTAATCTTTAGAAAGGCTAAAATGATTTCACTATGATACCAAATATCAAAAATGAATTTATTTAGAGAACTAGCTTGTTAATCAACATATTTTGAGTTCTGTAAATAGAAAAAAAAATTATTCAATAAAAAATTAATATAATTAAAAAATCGATGACGTCATAGTATTGATCTCTTAACCTGTTTTTATATTTTTTGATTAAATATTATTCAACGTTTTCTATTGTTTTATTTATGCTGTGTCAATGATCATCTCAGAAATATTCAAAAGATTAATTGTTGTAAAAAATTCACCAATATATTTGTTGAAACACGTGGTGTCTTGGTTGATGTTATCTAAGCATACGTTGTCACCATAAATTCTTATAACCCTATGTTATTTGCAACAATCTTGAATTAAAATGCTTTATAACTAACAAATGAAGAACCTGGTTAGAACAAGCGAACATTTAAAAAAATTCTTTATCCTAATAATTAAACATTAATACTTGGACCGTCCTGTTTTAATAATTTGGGTTTAATATTAGAAAAATACTTGAATGATTTTTTTCCGTTTTGTTTTAGAATTCAAAATGAAATTAACACATATTTGAATCTGTTATTTAACGAATTTCAAAATATAATTCTGGGTGACACGCGTAAAATGTGTTCTGATAATAAGAATATGAATATCTTAACAATTAAATTTCAGATGCAATAATTTTAGATATAACTAATTAAACCAATATCGTATATTTATCGCTTAAATTCTCTCAAAGTTTTAAATTTTTGAAAATACAACATAAATTATTGATTAAATTATTTAACGCATATTATGTTCGATCTAAATATTATTGACTTAATGATTACAAATATATTTTTATATTCTCATTCTTATTAGAAAGAGTTTTTATTCCCATGGTCATGATTGTTAAATTTTTATTTTATAAATTTAGCATGAATTAATTCGTATAACATTTGAATAATATGACGCGTTTATATTTTCAATTGTTTGCATGTTTACTTACACGCTGTTACAATTTATTATTTTGATAAATATATATATTTTGAGGCTATTTTATTGAAAATTATTTTGCCGTTTCAAGTATGAACTTTGAATCAAAATCTACAAAAATCTTTGAAAAAAACATTCCTATGAGAAAATGCAATATACTCTATTGTATGACTATCAATAGCAGATATTTTATAAATTATATTCACAGATAATTTACATATTTTTTGATAATTTGGTAACCACTCTCAAGTGAGATACATTCGATTTCGCATGAAGATATTATAAACTAAGAGAAACTGTATAAAGGGTGAATTTATGTATCTCTTCAAATCGATTGAAATAGGTAAAAAATAAAACTGACATCGAATAAACTTTTGGCATGAGCAATTTAAGAGTAAAAATTTAATCTATTTTAAATAAACACGTCAGATATTAGCTTTGGCAATCACATCCAAACATTAAGTTATCATTATTAATCATTTTATTTTCTGCCTTTTCACTCAATCTCTTCTATGAATAATAATGTAAAAATATTAAAAATTTTTGATTAATTATTTGGAAACGAAGTTTTTTAGATTGTTACATTCACAGATGATTTCAGGTACGATGTAAAAATTTTGAATTTCATGTAATGATTGATAAAATTGATCTAAAAATTAAGATATATTAATGTCCATAAATAATTATTATTTTCAAAATCTGCTAGTTTATCTATTGATGTTTTATTTTCGCGTTCAACTTTAATTGTCGGACGTGCGGTAGATTGTGAATTTGTTGACATTACGAATTGTAACTTCAATATATAAAAAGTAAAAATACATTTAAAAAGCTCTCCGAACCATAATTATACACAGCCTGATTACCAGATATATATGTGATTTCCTCAAAACACACACACACATGAACTATTAACAGTTTTAATATCTAAACAGTGAAATTTATGAATACATGTATCGTTCATCAAATAACTGTTTACGTTTCAATATTAAAACTGGGTTAAAATGTTTTTTGAAAAACTAGACATTGAGCATATGCCTCAACAAAAATATAACTATTTTAATGATGTTAAATTTTCCATGCAAAGGATCTCACTTACTGTAAGTACCATGATATATTTATTGTGCATTTTGCTGTAGAACTTTGCATGCTATTTGTATATGTGTTTTATTCACAATTTTTTTGAGTTTCCATTTACACTGACAAAAGTTAAAATATATCAAGAATTATTTTACGCGTGTCAAAAGCATAAACCAGTGATTAAAATCACAAAATACCAACCCATCAAGCCTCAAATGAAAGGGGAGCGAAATTCGACATCAAGTTGTAACATTAAATATTTTGGGCAACTTTCGGCATATGAGAACATTCATCCATCGTGGATTTTTAAAAAAGAAATTTTAATTTTCTAGATATTGTCAAACTATTATTTTATTAACATATTTTATTATAGTTTATTCATTACAAATTATTGATGCTGTTGAATGCAAGATTTATCATTTTTTAGACGAGCTGAATCGCTATTAATAAATCTTGTAATATATAGCGTTAAAAAACCGTAACATTTAGGGCATATTGGCAGAAATTTTGTCATTTAAATCGTGAATCACTTAAGGATGTAGTTATTATATCGGATTTCATCTTAATGTACTTTGATTGTTACAAATTGAAGGCATAATTGACGAGTTAATAAACTCAAAATCAAATTAAATGTGGACAATTTAAAGTGCAAAGTTGACACTTGATATTAAAAAAAGATAAATTAAAGAAAGGTGAACCTTTATAGATATATGACTGAAACATTATCAACTTTTATTTTATAATTATTCCAAATTAGAACAAGCATTAATTATTTAATATTTCGACATTTCGTCTAATTAAATGGAAGTTCTAATTTATAATGTGTACTTATTGATAATTTTCAATCCAGACCGTTTTATTTTAAGTCAGAAATATACATGATGCATTCGAAGATAATTTACTGTGACCTTGATAAAAACTGCATCAAACGAAAACAGATGCAGTGACTTACACTGCTACAATCATACAATGTATAATAAAATATCAGATTAAAAAATTAAAAGAAACCTACAAATTTTTCATATAAATCAATTTTAATAGTGTTACTGATATTATTTTTAGATGCAAAACCAATCGTTTCATTGTCTATGTCTTTGTGTAATAAGGTTTTATTTTACTAAAATCGTTTTTTTAATAAATGATTGATCTAGAAATATCTGATATTTTTATGTGCGTTATATCCTTGTTTTATCAGCTTCAATCAACATTAATAATCTCTTTTTATATTTTATACGGTAAATTACAAACACTTAGCTTGGCCATGAATGAACGTAAATTATAGTTACATGCATGTTGTGGATTAATGTAATTTCAAATGAATAAGATAATTGAGGATAAAACTATATGTTTAGATAAATATGTCTTTTTAACTTGCCGCATTAGATAAGGGCGATATACTAAATATTTGCTGCATTTGATGTGCATCAAAAATGATATCAATTATTTGAAGAAACATAATTTTGATTTTAAAGACATTTGTAGCTGTATACTTTTTCGTGGACTATATATATTCATTAAATAAAATCCATAGAATCAAAGCTTTGGAATCACATTTGCTGATAGATTTTAATAAAATGAATCGTGTAAATGATTAAAATTATTTCTTTCTATAATCCCATACATCTTGAAAAAATTATAATTTCTATATATTGTAAATTTAATAATAACTTATCCTACTTCATAAATATATAACCCCTATTGGATTTTGTTGACATCTGTGTTGTGTGATTGAATGTTATTGTAATCATATAAATGTTTTCATCAATTAGATGCATATGAAACCATAAAAAAGATATTTTCCCTATAAAATGGACAGAATTTATCATATATAATTGGTTAGTGAATGACAGTAATTTCTATATTAAATATGCTATCTCATTCCGTAAAAGCAACCTTTGAAAAATGATTAAATGAATCAATTTATAAAATTCTGTGAATAATTTCGCAGTTTATTGCATATACATCTAGCCATTTTCGAATGTAATTATTCAGATATTTAAATATATTTGTAAATACTGTGTGGAGCATTTCTATTACGCAGGTGGGTTTAAATACTGTTATAAAATGAAATATTTTATACGTAAATCTATAAATAAAACCTGGTGATATCTTTTCTAAATTAATATATCAATATTGTTTAATGAACTTGATTAACGAATAGTATAAACAACTGAATTTTTTTAGTTGATACAAGAATATTTGACAAATCAATCTGTAAAAATATTTAAAATATAAATCATAAACGACATAAAATATTGATGAAATATGACATGTATATATATGTCATTAAAAACTACAATATCGACTAAAGTGTTTGTGTTAATAACTAACAATAATGATAAAATGGAACAGAACACAAATTTAATAGTCAAAGATGTGAAAGTTGACCAGATAGTAACTGTCGTCATTAAATCTAGTGAATATACAATCAATTCTAATTAGATATTCTCATAACTATTATCATTTATTTTATAAATATTTTGATAGTTTAATATATTACAAACTACTATTCGATAAATAAATATCCCACAATTTAATTTCAAAGATGGATTCAGCAATTTAATTATGATTATTGATGTTCATTAATTATAAATGTATTTCCAAAAAATATTTTCATTTTATTCAAAATATGAAAAGCGTAAATTTTCGATATTGATGAAAGTATATTCAAAATTATTTAAATATACTTTAAAATACAAATATATCTTGAGTATACTCGTTTAGTGGAAAAACGTGTTTTCATATTTTTTCATATATTGATCAAAATCAGACATAAATCATAAACAGGCAAGACTGAATTAATTTTAACGTGTATTTGACATCTAAAAATATATTATTCGTTATCCAAAATATTTTTGAATAGTGATTTTCTATTAAGGGTGACTGCTATTGATGAAATTTTAGTGGTTATATGTGTGCTTTTCATGAAATTAAACTATTTTTCATCACTGGTTAATGTATTTTTGTATTCACTACCTCGCAATAAACAAATAGATTAAAATTGAGCAAAAACTAGTTTGTTGATGAATAAAAAAAGGTCTCTCTGTTTGACTATTACATGATTCGCTTGAATTTCAGCCGGTTTGTGTTCAATTTCGATTTTTTGAAAGATACCTAACAAATATAAAATTAAATTCATCCCTTTTTAACCAAAAATGTATTAAGTAATAATTTTATTGTTGAATTAACCATAAAAAATGACTTGTGTTTCACTACCAACTTTGTCAGTAATAGATATTTCTCAAAAACATTGTAATTCCTGCATCAAGAAGATCTCGAATATATCTCTATTATTATATCTTCAGACATTATTATGTTTTTTCTACCACTCTTTTTCCTCGATTCTATACATTTTTCGAACATTTGGAGAATTTTAAATATAGATGATCTATGTAAACTCTGAAATTTTGAATTTTTTGCTATAGAACTTGCATCTATATCAGTATCTAAAATTCGTGTTACTATTCCTTGATCAATTTTATTCTTTTTCACTGCTGGTTCTATGTGTCAAATCTGATTTATGTTTTTCTACCACATAACAATTTTCAGTTTATTATTTGATCAAAGTTGTAAATCATTGATATGACTGATATCGTCAATTTTAATAAAAAAGAGGGAATTGAAGTGACATAAAACTAAATTTAACAGAAAACAGATGAAATGTACAGAAATTATTCTAATCGATAAGTTGACATCCAACGATATATTTTCAAATTTAATAACTAAATGCAATAAGGATTACATAAATTTTACAGATTGAATGTTGAAAAAAATTTGGCTGTGTTTTCATCCCGAGAAAAAATGTATTATTTTGGAGACCTAAATCCTAACTTAATTGCTTAACATTCAAGTCATTGTATTTAGGGAGATTTATGTATTGGTAGAAATTAAAAGATGGTGACTGCTATATATCTCCACTAAGAATCGCTACTCATTTACTGTTTTGAGATCATTCATATGATTTTCAAAATACAGATATGAATGACCATAACCATAATCGCTTTCAATATGGTATAATTTGCGAAATGTTACCATATAGGTTTAAATCTCTAAATGCTTGTAAACACAATATTCTGGACATCACAAAATAAATTTTATATTTAAATGAATAAAATATCGAACAAGTATACAATTCCAGATTTTAAAACTCAACAATTACATATATATATTAACTAGCAGTTTTATACCCAGGGTTGCCCAGTACACGGTTTAACAATGTCATTCGAAGGAAGACGGTGTTGGATTTTTCTTCAAGTTTATTTAAAATTTTACTAAAAAATGTCGTAATAAAATATTAATAGTAGTTATAGAATAATTAATAAATAATAATAAACGAAGCAAAGAATTAGAAACAGTCAAATAAAAATTTTTATAATTTAAGTGCTTTAAGATTGACTATTTTTTAACATCTGCCATTTACACTCATATATTTTGAGGTTGTCCGACTCGCGCGCAAGTCACATATAGCTCTTCATGTGATGAATCATTGTTTATTTAAAATTTATCTACATGTGTGCAGCGATTGTCTCCGTGCTTATTGATGGTCATTGCGAAAGTTGGTGCGAGCAAAAACTACTTATATTGAAACTCGAACGGCATATATGTTGGAATCTATTATGATAGATAGTTATACTATGTCATGAAATGTACCATTAATAATTTGAGCTTCGATTATGTTATTCTTATTTTTTCCTTAAAGTCTTGTGCCTTTGCATATTCGTGGAAGATTTATTGTGAATAAAGATTAAAGGTACACCAATTTTTAATGTCACAATGTAAGATGGTATGTCTTCTGAATCTAAAATATTAAAATATTCTGGCGGATACTTAACCACGCTTTATGATGAATTAATGTGTAGATTGACTAATACGCTATGATTACTAAGGGTTATATGTTTGCAATATTTGACTGAAGGGCGTTGAAATCATTATGTTGTGTGCAAATATAATATTTAACTGAATAATCTGTGATTTTTGTAACCTTTATGTCTGGCAAATATTTTATGTATCAATTCTTATGTGATTATGTAAATTAGATGAAACGAGATACATTCTATTGATTTTTTGATGTCCATTTTCCGATTTTAAATTATTTTTTGCGAAATGTATAGTTTATGTATCATGTGGTCATTAAACACTCATATTGATAATCAGGGTAAATTTTGCAGGCCTCGGCATTTAACCGATAGTTTAATATATGATTCTAATCAATCCACAGCTGTTGAATTGGTATAAATTCTAAAATTTATCTATAATCAATAGGTTTATACAGGGGTTCTCCATCTTGGGGTCGAATGACAATTTTTGGGGGGTCGCCAAATAATTGTGAAAATGTGACGTAATTCATTTATTCAAACGTATAAATTAGATCATTCAACTAATTTTTATGCTCGTTTTTATAATAGTTATTCTTCAATCGCATTTAAATAAAGGTATCGTAGATAACTAAATCTTTGTTTTTAAACATTTTAATTGTTTTAGCATAAATATATAAAAATATTAATACTACATGCTATTAAATGTGTTGCAGAGGCGTAAGTTTACGCAAATGGAGGATCACAAAATCAACGAGTATACGTACTTGTTGAAAGGAATATGAATATAAAATTTGCGAACAAACGAAGGTATAAATGAAGAATATTTACATATCGGATTCATTTCAGAAGTTAAATATACAATTTAAAAAATCCTTAATGCATTATTTATGAAAAGGTCTATCAGACGAATCTATGGAGCCGTGCAAACTTCAACGCAATTTGGACATGCATCATATCTGTTTGAACAAGCACGCAAATTATTTTAGATAGAAAATTAACTGTGTCTGAAAAATCGAGCTTGAAGTTTACGGCATTTGAAATTATCCAAACTTAGCTGCAGTTATTGCATCTCATTCGGTTTTGATCAGAATCGTCACAGCTATTAAACCTCACCCAATAGCTGATTTTTTACTATTTCTAACAGTCAAAAATATTGTCCGAGTCATGATTGGAGAGGAATATGTAAATAATTTTAATTGGATATATATATCACTCGACAAATTACATAGGAGAATAGCTGGCATATATGCAGATATTCTCGATCAAGTGATTCAGTAAATGAAACCCTCAACACATCCAATATTTAGCATTCAGCTTGATGTATCCACAAACATTGACACTGGCTTAATATTCTTGAGTAATGCTAGGTACATACATGATAGTGTTTTTAATATGAGTTTCTCTTACGTAAACGTCTTGAAACAATAATTACATTATGTGATTTATATGAAAAATTTTGTTCATTTCTAGAAAAACATACAATTCATAGAAAAATATTTGTGGTTTGTGCTCAGTTTGTGCTATAAATATGATATGGTATCGTCGGGATTACAATTTTTGGTACAGAATGAATCGAAAAAATCCATTCAAAATCACTGTTGAATTCATCGATAAATACTCGCCTCTGATATACTGCGACAGGATTTACAAAACGAAATGATACCTGTGATTAATTTTGTTTGATCAAATTCTTTGCATAGTCGACTGTTTCCAAAAATTTGTAACAATTTTTATCTATCCCAAAATGTTTTGTTTTTCACAATAAGTTAAATTTCTATCAGTAGGAAAACTTCTAAAACTTATGTTAATCTTCGTCAAGAACTAAGACTATTGTTTAATCAGAAAGAAGAACGACCGTTAGGATCACTTATATTGAATGATGTGATGTGCAGGAAGTAGCTTGTCTGGGAATATTTTCTATATTATATGACCTTAATTTCTCTGTACAAGGATAAGTTTCAACACGTCTCGACTATTCATAAAAGATTAAATACTACAAAATGAAACGTCAGCTATGGCTAATAGATTTAAGATGTTTAAACCTTATCTGCGTTCTATGCGAAAAATACAGTTGAATCTGATCAAATAAATATAATTGTAGTTATGCTGGAAGAACATTTTCACAGGCACGATGACTAAATATTTTTCAAAATCCAACTCATACCGATATTTCACATGCAAGAAGTCCATTTAGAGTCATCATTGAAGATGTTCCCGAGATATCACAGCAACAGTTTATTGAACTCATTAATTGCGATGTTGCAAAACCGAGTTCTCCTCAATTTTAATTGCATAATTCCGGATAAAGTTTTTGAAGTCTTATTAAATTTTTATCTGAACCGTTTTCAAGGCTTCCACCATCATTTCAACCCACATATGTTTGCGAACCTTGTTTTAAAGCCTTTTGTTTATCAAGTTTAAATATAGTATCAGACTTTACGCAGAAGATGACGTTCGTTGTGATATTATTCAAACACTCCCAAGAATTCCAGATCTGATTAAACAACAACAAGATCAATCTTCGCAGTGATGATTACTTGGTAGAACATGTAAAAACAATATATAATTAATTTAGTTAAGATTTTTGCACAGGCTCAGCTAAGAATTTAAAGATGTGGATAAATATAGAGTATTAATAATGTGACTTAGCTACATTTTTAAATTAAATAATGCAATTGATAATATTAAACTTTATTTTTTTGGAATAATTATGTTTTATTTCAGATTTATCTGTTGAAATATTCAGTAAGTTGATTATACGTATTTTGTAACCAATTTAGATAAATAATGGTTCAAAAATTAAATGTAAATAGGATATAAACTTGAATATGACATCTACATTCGAATTGATATCCAGAAACGATTTGTGATAGATTATAAAATCAATAAATATATTAAAATTCACAAAATGATTAATTTTTATTTTAAATCGGTTGGGTTAATTTAATATAATATAAATTGGCATTATTGATTCAGTTATTGGACAGATCCATGCTTTACACTTTGGCGATACAATAGTTAATTAAGTTTTTTTTTAAACTCGATATTATGTATATTCTACGAACAAGATTTTTAGTTCATTCAATAATATATATAATGCTGTCTTTAAATCAACTTTCCATATTTTAAGATGATTTTAATACACAAATTTATTGCAGTTGTGTTCAATGCGAGATGTGAATTAAAAAATCTTTTGAGCTGTTGATAATTCGATTTAAATTTTAAAACTAAATGGGAGTACAGGGCGTATCTTATAATCGATCATTATTGTGATTTTATACGTATATGGCCTTTAGGATTTAGTAATACTGTTTTATTACGAATTTCTAGATACGTAAGAAATGATGATAATTGCCTTGATGATATTTTCGTCACTCGTATTATATTTCAAATAGTTTTATAATGATTAACATCATAAATCAGATATTGATAGCACAAATAAACATTTACCAATCTAATCAATTATCCCTTCATTAATTATCAAATTACTTTTGTCAATAAATGCGCCATTTTATCAATAATTTAACTAAATTTGTGAAAGTACAAATAAGATCGATTTCTTTTTCCGATATTAGTTTTAATTATCTCTAAACTGTTGATTCAAATTAAAACAATCATTATATTATTGTTTAATGAAATTTAAATTATTAATCAATAATTCGGGATTTTCTATATATTGATTCGATAAATACAAACATTTATGTCATTCGAAGCAGTTACCACATTCACTTTGGATGTATTTTATGAACTCTATGCTTTACAGAATTCAACTGGCAACATCGGATTTAGTGGAACAGCTCTATACTTTCTGATGGGAGCTATCAGCATCGGACTCAGAGGAATAAGCTATGATCAGCTAACTGGAATTTTACAGCAGGAAGACGAGGAATTATCCAAATATGAAACTTGGGAGAATTCCGAAACGGCAAGAAAATGGACCAAATTTCTAGAAGACATGTATATCGCAATGACAGTATCACAATCACTTTACTATCATGGTCAATTAAACGATCATTATACAATAATATCAGGCGATATATTTAGACTTAACAAAAAACCAATTGATGCATCGAATAAGGCTGAGATTCTTCGAAAAATTAAGGGGTGGTATTTTAAGAATGAGAAATCGATGAAAATTTGGCATGTAGTTGAAGAATCGATAAATAGCGATGACAAAATTCTATTTATGTCCGAAATTAGTTTCGATTTAAATTGGAAAGAGGAGTTTGACACATCGAACAATGAAATATGTGGATTTTTTAGCGACGACGGTGAGGAAATTCCTGTATGTATGATGAGTCAAGTTGGTCGTCATAATTTATACGATCAACCCGAAAATAAGTTTAAGATTCTTTTCAAACCTTTTAAAGAAAATAAATTATATGCTGCAATAGTGTTGCCAAAACATGATTTGAAACTTCTTCACGTTCATCATTTAATCAAAGTATTTTATTAATTTAATTAGTGGGATAAAATTCAAAAATATTTTAAAGAATCGATATCATTAAAAGTTCATTTGAGAATGCCAAAATTTACGATAGATATTGAATATGATTTTGTAACGTCGTTGAAGAATCTCGGAGTCAAAGACATATTTTACAAAGGTACATTTGATTTCAGACCAATGACGAATCGCTCGGTCTTCATTGGAAATATATTACAAGTTGTAAGTTTTTCTTTGGATGAATTTGGTGTTAATATAGCCACAGACGAGGAAAACCGTATACCCATTGAAGAATATGATGAAAAATTTGATGTGGATAGAACTTTTTTGTTCTTTATTTATTCCCATAAAGATAAACATATTCACTATAGCGCTGTGGTGAATAAACCAACATATTAATACATAAAATACATAAATAGCTATTTGCTTATTGCTAATTTATTTGTTGCTTTTTATTTAAGTTTCGTTTTTTGTTAAATCATAAATAAAAAAACCTTTAAAATACTAATATAAAATATAAAATTAACATTCCATAAAGAGAACTGTAAATAATCATATTAAACTGAATCTCTTAATGCGAAATTTTCTTTAGGGCATAAATGGATAGGCGAGTATTAATGGAAATGTGCGATTAAAAAAAAGCGACATTGAATGATTTTCAAATTTAATATTTAAATTGTTATTAATCAGAAACAGAAAATCGTCCGTTCAGAAATGTAATGTGCCATTGAATTAATGGATTAAATAAATATATTTCAATTAATTGAATGAAAATATAAAATACGCATATAAAGTAGAATTAAAAGCTGTGTTAAAATCTGTTTATATATTTTCCATTTGACATTAAGTTCTTATCTTGTATATCAATGTTACGTGAAAACGCCTATTTTCGAGATTGAGTAAATTAATCTTATAGAATTTTACGTAATACAAATATAACTTAAATATCTCTAATTGTGTCTGATAATATTAATTTTTAATTCCGTACATATATATTCGTGTAATATATTCGAGGTTTGATCGTATCGAACCTAGAGACTCCGATGAATTTATTGATAGATTCGATACAATAGAAAATGCACAAAAGGGTGATTTATCATTTAAAGATCACGTGTATTTCCATTCATCGAAATTTTCATATATACAAATGCATATATTCGCCTATCTGTAATATTTATTCTTGAAAATTAAAAAATAGCAAATACCTATTCAGATACTTATTTTTTATTTAATATTTCTGATTCGTAGATAAAACATTAAGATATTGAGAATGTCTCATATATCATGATAACGGATGCGTGAATTCACTTTATACAGCAATTTATTCAGGATCACCACAAAATTTATTCAAATGTATAAATTCACCTTTTTCTACTATAGTGTTTTTGAAGATATCAAACATGCCCCACTATAATACTGAACGAACTTTACATCGATCTAAATGACGCAATTGTTCACGTGCAACAACTTCTGCTTGAGTCCGAGTTCGGCTCTGCACATTGCTGCCATACTCAGACATAAATATATAAGAACTTCACATTCAAAGCATTCGCGGTGTCTATATCTCTACCTTATAGAGACACCGCACTAATATGTGTTGGTTCGCTCGGAACATTCAATTCACATGTTTAATCATATAAATAATCATAATATACTTTTACTTCTTAGTAGAGTCATTTCTTCATGTTTCAACCACCCTAAAAAAACCAAAATTCTGCCTCTAAATATATGGAATTCTGCGTATTTTTGAACTGATTTTAAGGTTGAACTTGAAATTATATGACACACATTTTTTTGTTTAATTTTATTGTCAGACTCATCCACGATACCTATTCAGCCCTTACAATTCGAGCAATAAATAACAAAATTTTTTTTGATTCAACGATATTTCAAAATCCACCATTATATTTCATTTTTAAAATATATTAAGATTAAAAATGTTTTTGGATAAAAACTCTGGCCATGTCAAATGTATAATCTATATTTTTGTATTTTACAAATATCATCACTTCTTTATTTCTTCTATTTTTAATTATTGAGAAATATCACAAATATTTAAAGATGTACACATCCTCAAAAAATTCCAATAGATTTCTCTCGATGTATCAATTCAATTGACATGGATACTTAGAGCTATCATTCATTTAAGTCTATTAAGTATCCATTAGATATATATTTCATAACTTCCTATATATATATCGAATATAAATATTGTCAGAATTATATTTAATTTTCCAATTTAAAAATGCAGATCTATAGGCTTCAGGTATCACAGTTTGAAACAAGATATATCAAATTATGAAGTCAATTTTTTGAAACAATTTCCACTGCTAAAGTTTATAAAACATTACATAATTTATTAAGAATACTTTAAAATGTCCTACATCGAGGTACGATAAATATGTGGCGTAAATATAAATAATTCTTACGTTTCGTTAGATCCTAAAAACTATTTATAATTGGCAAATATGGCACAATGTAGCATACTAAAAATTTAATTGTGGTCATACAGATTTACTCAATTTTTCATTGTCTTATTTTCATGATCAATTTTGAATCATCTGCATGATTGATAAAAATAACTCATTTTTATGGAAATAATAAATAGAGGTTGTTGAATAAATCTCTTAATAAATATTCGAAAAAACAGTTAAAAATGACAAAATCAAGACGATAGTCAAAGTAACAGAAAGACTTTGTAAAATCTGGTAAAAATCAAATCATGTTTCAATTTTTTATGTATGATTAGATTCCACTCAAACTCATTTTAGAAACATAAAAATATAAATTCACACTTTATTTAAACAGAATTTATTTAATGTATGATTACATTTATTGAAATGATCTCAATTTTAGTATAAAAGATTTAGAATGGATATACATTACGAGCATATCTATATTATGGTTATTATATAATTTATATCATTAACAAAATACATTCCCCCTTTAGACTTGGCTTTTATTAAATTAAACATCGAACAACGTTCCTTCATATTTTATCAATTTTCAAACATTTTAAATTATAATATTGGTTTAATTCTGTCAACCATGTATTTGTATTATGTTCATATATTTTTACAGGAAAGCCGTTTGAACGGAGACTAACGAATATTTTCTGGATTTTTGAAATTAATATTAACAAAATTATATTATTGTCGTTATTATCAATGTATAGCTTATCTAAAATTCCGAGGTTTTTTTAACTAGGTTACTGTGGCTGTTTTGAATGATTGTTTTCGAAGGATATTATATACTATTCTTGCTTTATTTTAAACATGGCTTAATTACAAGTATATGATAGAGAATTTCGAATATTGTATGGGAATCAATATAATTTTTTCAAATATATTTTCAAATTCAAGCATCTCGAAGCTTTATAATTTACTTAAATATGACAGGAAGAAATAAATCATCTTCCTTTCCGAAGTTGCATTATTATAATAAATACAATAAATTTAATATTTATATAAATCTTCAAGTGGAAATAATTAGAGTTATTCGAGTTTCGTATCCCATCCAGAACCTGCAGTATTATTCAAAGATTCATCATAAAATTTCTGAGTTATAAGATAACAGAGTATTTTGTAGAATTTCACATGCTATAATTAGAAATATCTTCTTCATAACAAAGAGCGTTTGATCTTATTTTATTGAGTAATGACAAAGAAAATATACCGGTATATCAATCAAATATTTGGATAAGTACGTACTCACGAAACAGACACTTACAATCTCAAATTAGCTGCCCACGCTGCTGTACTCAAAGTTTGATTGTTTTTCATTTGGAAATAATAATCTTCGATGTAAATCATTCTCTTATAAAAAATAAGATCATATTTAACTCAGATGTCTGATATATATTGCGCCTGTTGTTTCAATATATTAAAGCGATATTCCGAATGGTATATTCATAAAAAAAATAAATTAATTTTAATATTTTAAAATATCAGACAACCAGTCTTTCATTCGTTACGATTTTCTATCCAAAATGAATAATCCATGGGTAGACCACATTTTCTACTCCAAAATTCTGAATGTTAAAATAAAACATATTATTTGAATTTTTTTTAACGATAACATTTTTATTAATTTAAATAAACGCGTGTATTC
>JWZT01005284.1:21812-37545 GCA_000827895.1 Thelohanellus kitauei
TTTGGAATACGGTAAGGCTTGCGTAAAACGTAAATTATTTCCCAACTCATCCTAACTTATTTTAAGATGCAAAAACTAATCGTATACTAGTTCGAAATTCTGTGTTATTTTGAACTTCTAATTCTTAGTTAAAAACATTTGAAAGTAAACACTGCGTCAAGTTCGGTAGAGGTATGTAATGAAAATTCTAAACATTTCGTTTGAATAGTATAAATACTTGCTTCCAATCTAACCAAAAAAATTTATATCAGACATTAATGATATATCAATTGGTGATATCTTATATCTGTTAAGTGCAATAAATCGAAATGACGTAATTCAATTTTCAAAATATGATCATAGTGAAGCATTGGTTTCCATTACGAATAGATTTGCCAATCAAAAAATATATCTAGGCTAACATGAGAATGATTTCTACAGATTGATCTGCAGATTAAAATTGAGGTCGTTTTTATAAAAATAGAAATGCGTTTTGATTTAAATGACTTTGTTAAATGTTAATATTCATTTCTTGAAGAATAAACACATGAACATCGAACAGATGATCAATAACTCATGAATGCAACTATAACCCTAAGGTATGCGGGTCATTTAAAAGATACAAGCGAGTCGCATGTATAATTTATTTTATTAAGGCTATAAATTTTACGATCTAGAAATACAATTGTAATTGCAATCGCATTATCTAGAATTGCAGTAAATTTTTGGACTATAGTAGAACAGCATATTTGTCACTTAATTTTGAGTCGAATATGTTACATCACAAAGACACCATAATAGAATAAACATTCATGAATATCGAAATTGTTTAAATCATTTGAAAAAATTTAATACAGAGAATTTACTGAGGCACTCAAATGCGGATTAAAAGTTCTTGATCATAACTATATGCTTTGTAAGTAAAATGAACATTGATTTTCAATATACCTTATGTTAGGCTGGATATATATTCAAAAAATTTTACAATTTACCCCAGTTAAACAGGTGCATACGATTAGATACCTTTCCCTAATTATAAATATAATACTCAAATTCCCAAAAAATGACCTTGAATATGAATATGCGTGTTGAATTACAACAGAATTCGTCGTATTAATGTTTCGCAAAACAATAAATTGAAATCAGATGTGTAAATCAAAAAATACATTTTATGTATGATATTACCAAAAAACATTTTCAGAATCACATTAGAATATATACTTTAATTATTCTCAAACATCAGAGATACAAAAATATCCAATGGCTCAGTTATAATACTATATATGCACCTAAAATAACAATGTCAATACTTTGAAATTCAAAGATTGAAAAAAATACCTGACCAACCTTTTAACTGGTAAGTCAATCAATATTATAATTAATCAGCATATAGTGGTAAATTATATGTCAAAGGATTTTAATTTTAATAGATTTGTGCTCATCACCAACATACATGTTAAAATTAAAAATTAATATACCTATGATCCTTATTCACAATAAATCTATCACGAATATTAAACATTACCAGACTTTGTTAAAAAAATCTAAAACATAAATGAAGCTACGATTCTACATGGATTATTTTATGATTTATTGTAAATACATCTCCAAATCGATTCTAACCGATACTTAGTTAGAATTGAAAAGCATAAATTTTTCGATAGAACTCAATATGGCAATGACTCACAATATAGCACGAGGACAATGGCTACAAGTTTGTTAATTGAATTTAAAAAATCAATTATTATCACAATATCAGCTATACGTGATGTGCTCGAGATTCTGATAATCTTGTGATTTATACGTATAAAAAGTAGATGATAAAATATTTGGAATATAACAGCTGGTAAATAGAATTTATTTATTATTCGGTTTTTTTTCTTCTCAAAAGTTTTTTATTTATTCCTTCCATGTCGTACAATTTTTTTTGTTTAATTTTCGATTTTTTTTGTTTGAAAATACATATAAATAAATAGAATTAATCTTTCGTTTGACAAGATCGTTATACTAAGTCCTGAGGAACGATAGGTATAAACTGCTAGTAATATACATTATGTATTTGTTCAAGCTTAGAAATCAAGAATCGTGAAGTTTTTTGACAAAATTTTCATTAATGATGTGATTTATTTCGTGATTTAATACTGTGATTTCAGGCATTGGGTGGTTTTAAACATATACAATTTCATATATAAAAAATATTCGTTGTAATTTGGACAATGGCAATTCATATCTGTATTTTTAAATACATATTTAGATTCTTCGATTTGCAAATAATGGAAGAGTTAAAGTTATGTTGATTAGTGGAAACAATCTTTTCATATCAACGCAGAGTAAATTCTCGCAAATAACCAGTAATTAAATATGAAAAATTCGCTCTGGGACTTTCGTCTGAAAAAATGATCCTTTTATGCTATTTATGATAAAACAGCCAAATCTGATATAGCATTCGGTCTTCTATGACTATTAAATCGTTTTTTAGATATTCTAAACATTATAAATATATACAATGATATGTTACATTAATAATGACAATGTTTCTGCTCGATTTCATCCATTTTCTGTTCAAATGTAGTTTTTATAAGAATTAATTTCCTCATTTTGATTGTGGACAATATTATCTATATCCCAATTTTTTAGTTGAAACAATTAACGAAATTTAGAATTATTTATCTGTAGAAAAAAAAATCTCGTTTTATACACAAAACTAGCAATAAAATACATAGAAATTTATTAAAGTATCATAACAAGAATTAAAACGACCAAAAAAGGTGCCAGCTAGATAGCATCAATATCGAATTGTGACAATGTACCGAGATCAAATATATCTAATATTCATTAAAAGTTTCAAAAATGGGGTAAGTGTCGAGAAATACACAGCGGTGGAACAAACCCATAAAGATAACCTCAGATACAAAATATATATCCTAGATTATCTAGATAAAGGTTTCATATTTGTATTGGAAATATCCTTGACTGCCGAGGTTTGATATAGAAACATGAAAATATTTATTTGTCGATCTTTGAGCTATGAAATTATTACTTAAACCAATTTTTTAAGCCTGAGATGCCTGCATTTTTTATTTTTCATAACAAGATGATTTGTCGAAATTCTTATGGAGCCACTGTAAGACTTTAAGTAATATATCTTGATCATTTCTTAAGTTTACTAATCAATAACAATATTCATTAGTTTTTTGATAGATATCACTAGTTAATACTTTTCTAAATAAATGTAAATTATTTATTTATTTATGGTGTTTGAATTCGTTTGCTTAATTAAAATAATAAACCGCGTCTTAATATTATGAAATGTCTGGATATGCAGATCTGATTAAAACACCACTTACAGGGTTTTCATTTACATTCGAGCATGATCCATTTACTATCGAGCATCCCTAGCATTCATTAGTGCGCATCTGAAAAAGATATACGTGATTTACGGCTAAATATGAGTTTACCCATTATTTATTAATTTATACTTTTCTTAAATGAGCAAATGGGTAAATAATGTATAGACTCGTTTAGCCCGTAAATCACGTATGTCGTTTTCAGGTGCGCACTAATGAATGTTCGGTGCGCACTAATGACTGTTCAGGTGCGCACTAATGAAGGCTAGGGATGCTCGAAAGTAAATGGATCATGCTCGAAAGTAAATATAAACCCTGTATTGGCAATAAATAATGAAATCTTTCAAAGAAATGTGTATATTTTTTATCATTTTTATAATTTTATCAAGATGATGATTTATTGAAAGCGATATAGTATTTGATGTGAAAATAGTTATCTTGCTGTTCCCAGATATTTATATTAGAATATATGTCCATTTAGTACCCAAAATATCGTTTTATTGCTAATAAATATATCTAATTTATTAAACCGTCTATGTGAATAATATAACATTCACTCACATGACAGATGTAAGAGTAAATTATATGTATAATACATATCAATAAAATTACACAAACTTCATATTTTACAGACATTATTATAATGTTTTATCATTTTAGAGATTATATAATGTGAAAATTTTAATATTTAACATGAATCATATTATTAAAAGATTTCAGCCATTATAATTCGAAATTTTTTGCCTCGTGGATCTATATTTTGTAAATATATATAATCCACAATTTAGTCTACTGTGACGAATGTCCTTTAAATTAAATTAATTTACCTTCAAACATTTTTATCCCATATAAGATAGACATAAACTATTGCAAATATCCAATATTGTTACCATTATCTAAAGGAACAAGTTTGAATAGATCTATTTCATTGAATCATATGATGTATTTCCTCAAGTCTCTTTGTCATTTGAAATGTCCTTAATCCAAAAGCATGGATGACATTTTAATTCACTCTTCAATCAAGGTCAAGCGAAGGTATTTTAAATTCAAGTTACAAAATACAGAAAAGTATATTATTTGTGATTTATGCTAAAAAAACAAGGATAGAACGAATATTCTAACATTCTTTATATTTTTCTAAAATCATGATAAAAAATATCGATGGCAAAAACGATTCACTAAATACACCACCAAATTAAATAGACATGGAATATGAGACGATTAGTTTAGGATATAAAAAAAGGGCTTTGCAATATAAAAAAATATCTACATAATAAAATCTATAGTATTTTGTATTTTTAATTAGATCTATAATATTACATAGTCTGACTGTAGAAGTGTCGGTCATATAACTTATGTTTGTGTGATTCTGTTTTATCCGAGATTAAATTTTATTATCATGCAATGAATTATTTATATTTCGGAGACACAATTTAAATCGTCGCGATAGAAATATATCAATCACAATACAACTAAATCATAACTGGTACAAAATAAGGTTGTGTCCAAATATGAAATAATGTATGCTTATTCTACTTTGAAATAATAATAAAATAATTGATGATGATATTTCAGTCGTTTCAACCTTAATTGTAAATTTATTCTTTATGTCTACTTTAATCTAAAATATATAATTTTCATTTTTAATTGATGACATTCAATTTGATTTGGGTTTATTATATTATTAATGATGACTTCAAATTTTTAACAAAAGTGCCTAAATATAGGTATCCGAACTAAAATTACAACTTTTAGTATAGATCCAAATATATACTAGATTTCTCGCACAGATGTTCTAAATGTTAGTTATTTTCAACGATATAATTGAGGAAATTTATGAATACAGGTGTAGCTATTATAAGAAATATTAGCCTAATGCCCCTCTAAAGTAGATTAAATTTTTTATAAAAAATCAGAATAATGTAATGAAATAATAATTTTACAATATTTATAATATTAAAGCTCGTTTATATATAATCCGAGGTCGAACATACTCTTATCTGCCGAAACCTTTCCACCATATCAAATGTTGCATCTTTATGTCAATTTTCGGTATCCATGAGTTTAAGCATTTTTCGTTTCATATTTTATGATTTTTATAGCACGTTTATGCTTTTAACTTGATTAAACTATTCCTTGTATTTAGTGGCATAGAAATATGTATTGGACATTTTCGAGTTTGTAAATATTTAATAAGCTTTTTGAAATTTTGATACAATCTTCATACAGTCCAATTGTAAAATAATTTTAAATAAAATGACCTAAATTATAGAGGCTCATGCAATCGAAAAATGTTATGGGCTTGCGTATAATTAGTTAAACAATTTAAAATAACATTCGTCATATTTATAAATTGTTATACCAATTACAGCCACCAAAAATCCAAAAAAAATTAGACAAACTTGAACCTGTGAATAAAAACTCGTTGTAATAGGATGGAGAATTAAAATATATTTGTAATCATTAATTCAATAATTTTTAGACCCAGCTTAATAAGAGTAAAATAATTTAATGAATAATTTATGTTATATTTTCAAAAATTAAAAACTCTAAGTGCATTTATGAGATGAATCTATGATATGGTTTTCATTAGTTATATATAAAAATATTGCTTGTGACATATGAATTATTGACATATTCTTATTATCAGAACCTATTTTACGAGAGTCACCCATAATTATATTTGATAAAATCGTTTCCATAACAGATTGAAAATTGGTAATTATTTCATTCAACATATATCTCAATAGAAAAAGATCATTCAATTGTTTTGCCTTATTAATTACCAAATTATAATAAAAGGACGTTTAAGGTATTAATTTGGTAATTAATACAATAATTTTTTAGATGTTCGTGTGTTTCAACCAGTCCCTTGAATTCTTAATTAGATGCATTATAATTCAAGAATGTAGCACATAACACACGATTACAGGAGTGTTTATAAACAAAGAATATTCAGATTGTACCAATCATGCCATCACTTGTTTCAATAATATCATGGTGTTTTATTAATACATTTATGCCTTCCAAAATTTCTGACATGATCATTAATACTGCTAAATTAAGCAAAAAAAATATATAAAGGTGATTGAGATCAATATAATGATTTATTGAAGTATTTTTTTTAAACAATTTACAAAGCTGAAAATAAGCTTAGACTGAGAAATCGATTTCCTTGATACACTGCGCAGGTATTGGGTATCTTGAAGAAGTCATTTTTGCATTAAGGATTTAACTTCTGTTTAACTTATAAAAGTTGATTCACAAAATATGTATTATCCGTTAACGCAAATAGCTAAAACTATAACTTTTCATCGTTTTAATATAGTTATAATACACCATTTTTAATTCCGAAGGGCCTACTATTAAATTTTAATGGCCGAAGATCTGCCCAGGTTCAAAATTTTTACTGCATCACATGACTTTTCATCAAGAATAGTCGATGATTTCATTAAAATGCCGATTTTTTTTAATAAAACTAATTGAAATGTTCCCGTTTGAATAATTTTGAAGCAAAACTCATTGATTGGCGAATCAAACTCTAGAAGTCGCTCTGTGAGATCTGAGTGAACGCTTCTTTTGGAAATGGAAGAGCATGATCAAATCCAGAATGGTTATTTTTGATTGGAACACTCTACTGCCCACAATATCGGAAGCATTCACTCAGATCACACGGAGCGACTGCGAGGATTGGATTCGCTAATCAATGCGTTTTGCATCAAAAGCGATGCTACCGGTACATGTCAATATATTTTATTTAAATAAAAGCGGATTTTTTAATGAAATCATCAATTTTTCTGGATGAAAAATGATGTGATGCAGGAAAAATTTTGAAATTGCGCAGATCTTCGGTCATTAAATTGCAATATTAGGCCATTCGGAATGCAATATTATGCCATTCGAAATGAAAAATGGTGTGTTACAGGATTTCGCTCATTTAGATTATATCACGTAGGCACCTGGTGTTGAAAAAATGAAAAAAGCGACCCATTAAATTAAAACTATGAATAATGTAGGTAAAAATATGATTGCTTTTTTTTTGTATATTCTTCAATCTTGAAATATATTTTATGTTTCAAATCGATGTCCATTATATACGAAATTGGTCAAATACTTATTTGAAACAAATCTTTTTATTGAGTGAGTAAACAAGAAAGAAATCAAATAGCGATTAGAAGTATATATACATGGTCTCAAGTCTTGCTAACAGGGCATAAATTACTGATATTTAAGAATCTTAGATATTATCGGCATCCTCGAATTAATTAATATAACAATGAAATATTTTTTTAAAGGTTTCTCACAAAGAGATATACTTTCAGCACCCCTTATTTTGAGTTTTTTTGTATAGTTTTTATAATGATCTATTCTTTATTATATAAAAGTCCATATAATATCGACTCACTTGATATAAAGCGAAGATTAACACAAAACAAGAAATTAGGCGTTGATTTTATTCATCCGATTTTAAAACGAAAACATATAGGTTTATTCGTTCTACTTACAAATACATGAACTCAACATTTTATAAAAATTGTCTTTTATTGTTTTTATATATATCTCTCTGAATAAACCTTCATGTTTTTAATCAATTTAAAAAAATCTCAATATTCTGTATTGCAAAAAAATCAACTGCAAAATTCGATACACCTATAAATTTTTCACAAATCAAGACACACTTGACAGAAGTACAAAATAAATTTAAAGTTGTTAACGCGAATATATATCAAAACGTAGGATAATATCCAACCATATAAGAACAATAGGAGTCAAAGAAAAACAAAAATGGACATATGCGAAGAATCAAGAACATTTATAAGGATAAAAGAGCCTCGTCAATTGACATGAATCAATCGTTCCTGAATAGTATGCTCATAAATTAGAAAAATCTTTCAAAATGAATATGATTTATATGCGATTAAAATTGCAAATCGAAAGAAATCTGATATTCATCATCCATTAATTCTTATTATATAAGGTCACGAAATGTTCATAAGAATTTACACTTGTTATTCTGTATTTTGCAAACAAATTATTTCTAGTTTTTCACATTCCTGATATTGAAAAAAATATAAATGATCTAAAGGTTCAGTGTATGAGAAATTAAAGGTCATTTAGGCTCCCATTGAATCAATTTATGATTTTACATAACAATAGTAAAGTAGATATAAATGATATCTAAATTGATTGAAATAAGTATTAAGTTAGTTGTTCTGATTATGATTCATTGGATCTTTAGGATTATTATGGCGCTTCTAACTGGTTCGAAGCTATTTTCAACGATTTATTAAGTAAAGTTCTGTTCTTAAATTTTATTGAGAAAATTAAAATGTTTATGGAAATTTTTATTTATTTATTTAAGTTGTATAGTGATAAGTAATTATAGCTAGAGTCTAAACGACCACTCATAAATTCTCATAAAATGGTTACCTATCGTGTAGACGCAGCGATAGTACGTTATCCATGACATACCTTTAACACATACACAAATATTAATTAATTTGAACTTCACGTATTTATTATATTGATAAATGTTTTATGAAGTTGATGACAGGATCATTAATTCGTTCGAACAACCCAGTGCAATACGATCTAAAAATTGTCTTCAAATATAATATTGTATATGTATAACATTAATTATGATGCAAATATTTAATTATTTCAAAACTCATAAAATGCTTAATATTGAAAAATTAAGTGAATAATATCGTTGAATAATCAGAATCCCGATAGGACAATGATTGATATTTTTGAGTTCGATATATAACACAAATTCAATATTCAAACGTCGTGGCGAAAGTATATTCATCAATTATTCGCAATTTATATTTGTTAAAATACATATTTAAATTTGAAATATCTTCTAGCAAATTAAAAGAAACGCTTAGCATCTTTCATATTCTGAATTAGATTCTGTCACAAATATTGTTGGCTCGTTTGTTATGTCATCTAGAGCCATAAAATATGTAATTTACACTTATTTTGACTATGAATATTTAGTTTTATATATTATCTTTCAATATTATATATCTATATATTTAATTCCATTGATTGAAATGAAAAATCTGAAAAAATAGTGAATATACAAACATCATTTATCAGGTAATTTTATGTATTTTCATCATGAAATTTATCTCATTTGCAAATACATCTTCAAAGCACCGACGAGCAATTTACACCTGATGCGATTTTGATAGACCAAAATATATCGAATGAGGATCATTCAACAATACCACTAGCATCGAAGATATTTACATTACGAACTTGTACAAAACCTCATCAATTACATCTTGCAATAACACCCTGAACATCTATCAACGAAAAGTAGTTTATGTAAAAGTCAACAACATTCATTATATAAAATATTGCAAACACGATGACAAAAAATCTGGAGAATTCAATTCTGATTGGTTTCCAACTGAAAACCTTAAACTACTCAATTACCAAACAAAAAACGACATCTTTACTCATCTAGGTTGAAATTTCCCTCAAGTAATGACAGTAACTTTTTATAACCAACATAAGCAAACCACTATTTATTCCCGTTCTCTATTCTAAATTGCTTACTAAGAAGGCATAATCTTCCTCTTGCAGTGTAGATTAGTTTAACTCAACAACATATATACTCAAACACAAGATATAGGGTTAATCTTTCTAAAGAAAACTTTAACAAATACACATAACTCACTGAAAAGGTGTATAATATGTATTCCATTTTCAAATATCTTCATAGAAAAGGAATACTGCCGATTCACTTGAGCTATAATATTATCATTCAAAAAAAAGATAAAATATGGTGGTTAAGGTTTGAGAGCGGGTTTCAATCCCTTAACGAAAACCTAGATTTCACATAACGTCTTAATCAATATAATGTATATATCAATACAAAAAAGTCATCTAATCATAAATATAATGGAATTTATCATGGCGGAGGAAAGAACAGAATATTTTTTGAATACAATCAAATAAATAAATCTTTCCAGTATCCCGAAAAAAATGTAGTCATTTTTAAAGAACAATTAATACGAAAAACACGCCCGTAATTCATCTCGCTTTATTTCTCAAATGTTGTTGCTAGTAACCTTTCTGAAATTGTGACAAAATATGAAATGCAAACTAACAGATTGTTATTTATTACACTCTACTTCAATCTTCAAACCCACTAATATGTATAATAAGGAATCTTACATTTTTCTCACATTCGAAGAAGCAGATGACGTATTAGTCTTACTTAAACATAATAAACCACATGAATTCGAGTGAATCATTCCAGAAATTATCACGCTTCCGGGTCACACTGAAGTAAATTAGTTAACCTACGTCTACCACCGTATAATATCAGAGTCATATCCTAAAGTTGTGGCTAAAGTACACAATTATTTCAACAAATTAATCCAAGAAAAAACCAGTTTTCCCTTCCAAATATAACCATAATCGCTCATATCTATCCTGTTCAAACTATTTGAAAGATAAATTCTCATACAACTGCATCTGATATTTGGTGAATTCGTCAAATGTTTAATGGAGGATCGGCCAAATGGAATTAATGACGGAACAAATCCTATAAGTAAAAACCAACATCGGAAAAGGATTCCCGCGTAAAAAAAACCGGCTGCGTTTTTATGGATACACAACAGGTATATATTTCGATATAACATAATGAAATCATGTCGAAACTCCTATCAACTAGCCGTATAACCGATGAAATATTAAATATCACTTTGAGTAACAGAATATTCTGTGTTACAATATCAAGTTAGAAAATTAATTGCAGTTATCTGAGATCGGTTACCTCCCAGGATCTGTTTTTGCTATTTTGATCCTGAATATTTATCTTATGATTATATATTACCCCTTATCACTAATATTTGCATAAGCAGACAACATCTGTTTAACTTTGCCATCTCACTGACTAATATGTTTAGGAATAGAATAAATACAAACATTGATTAACTTCAAAGCTTGTTATTAACATTGAAACTTAAAAAACTCATTTCCAAAGGGTCGATTCTTCATCGCATATTACCAAAAATGTAAGCCAAAACCTCACATACAACACTTGACTAAAATAAATACTTCAACACCCTACTTACGCAAATAACATTTCATTATTTAAAGACAAAAGGCAATCTTTAAATAATCATAAAATTGAAAGTGGGAAAAACATTTCTCTATTTAAAACAGAATAATCGGTAAACTAGCACGTACGAGCTTTCAGCTATACCATACATAGTCAAATGGTATCGTGTGGTAATTTGCTTGAGTATTACTGAATATGCTAGAACAGTATGATTCATCTAATAGCGAAACATTTTGAAAGACAACACGCTAAATATTACTCTAAAGATAATCAAAAGGTTTCTAAATATCTAGCCAAACTTACTCGTTGTCAACTCGGTGCAACATTTGTCCTTCTGAAAAAAAATGGAATCTATCCTCTTGGAGACTTATCAACAAAATCAACACTTCCCATCTCATGAAAAATCATGATATCATTCACCAAGCAACCAAATTATTTGAATCGAGACACGCCGTCTTGTCTTCCTTAAGTTTGATCTAAATCTGTTACTCAAATCAAGAATATCGGAATGCGGAATGGTCCTATTCATCTCCAAAAAATAACCCTTTCTACCTTGATCTAAATTCGAAACCAATCAACTTTTATCTAAACATATGCATTTAAATCAAATAGAGTCGATTTTTATCAAAGAGAGCAATATTTTACAACATCATTCCCAAGTGGTAAACAGCAAACATCACTCTATACTATTGTTACTTATCCAGATAACCCAACACATAACAGAAAAAGGCGAACTATAAAAAATCCGTAATGGTATCAAAAGGCTAATTAACGTTAATGATTATCTAATTAACTGAATAGAAATAGTAAAAGCTATTATCATTATTGATATTAAAAAAATTGATGAATATGGACAGCCCAGCATTCGGATTTATATTTTAAAAACCAGTTTAAATATTGTTGGTATTTCATTATATTTGATGAAATTAATTATGGATAATATGCATTAATTAATTGTACTTTAGGTAAATCCATCAAATATTCCAAATTAATCTTGAACGTTATATTTAACATTAATTGATAAAGCGTCTGGTTTATTACCAGGTTCATCTATGGTCATATTAATTAAATAGTTTGATTACATATATTTTAATTAATACTGGCTTATTTTTTCACTTATGATCAGCAACCCAAATTATAAATGCAAGTACTTTCAAAAATGATTATGAAATAATATCTCAAGGTCAATTATATTGAAAACATATTTCCAATTCTTTAATATGATTAATTTTGAATAATTATGTTTAATTTTCAGATTAATCTGTTGAAATATTCAGTAAGTTAATTATACGTATTTTGTGACCAATTTAGACAAATAATGGTTCAAAAATTAAATGTAAATAGGATATAAACTAGAACATGACATCTACATTCGAATTGATATCCAGAAACGATTTGTGATAGATTATAAAATCAATACATATATTTAAATTCACAAAATGATTACTTTTTATTTTAAATCGGTTTGGTTAATTTAATATAATATAAATTGGCATTATTGATTCAGTTATGGGACATATCGATGCTTTACGCTTTCGCGATAAAATAGTTAATTAGTTATTTTTTTAAACACTAAATTATGTAAATTTCACGAACTAGATTTTCAGTTCATTCAACAATATATATAATGATGTCGTTAAATCACCTTTCCTTATTTTTAGATTATTTTAATAAAAAAATTTATTTCAGATGTGTTTAATGCTAGATGTGAATTAAAAAATCTTTTTAGCTGTTGATGATGATTTCATTTAAATTTTAAATATATATGGAAGCTCAGGGCGTATCTAATAATAGATAAATTAGTATTGATATTATACGCATATGGCCTTTAGGATTTAGTACTAAAATATTATTTACAATTTCTAGATATGTAGGAAACCAATATAATTGCCTTGATTATATTTTCTTCACTCATATTATATTTTCAAGAGTTTTCTAATTATTAACATCATATATCCTATATTGATAACGCAAATAAACATTTATCAATCTAATCAATTATCCCTTCATTAATTATCATATTACTTTTGTCAATAAATGCGCAATTTAATTAAGAAATTAACTAAATTTGAGAAAGTACAGATTGTATCGATTTCTATTTCCGATAATAGTTTTATATATCTCTAAACTGATGATTCAAATTAAAACCATCATTATTTTATTGTTTAATGAAATTTCAATTATTACTCATAAATTTGGGATTTTCTATATATTGCTTCGATAAATACAAACATTTATGTCGTTGGAAGCAGTTACCACATTCACTTTGGATGTTTTTTATGAACTCTATGCTTCACAGAATTCAACTGGCAACGTTGGATTTAGTGGAACAGCTCTATACATACTGATGGGAGCTATCCACATCGGACTCCGAGGAATAAGCTATGATCAACTAACTGGAATTTTACAGGAGGAGGACGAGCAATTATTCAATACAGAAACATGGGAGAATTCCGAAACGGCAAGAAAATGGACCAAATTTCTAGAATGCACGTATGGAGCAATGACAATCTCCCAATCACTTTACCATCATGGTCAATTAAACGCTCATTATAAACTAATTTCAGGCGATATATTTAGACTTAAAAAAACAAAATTGATCCGACGAATCAGGCTGAGGTTATTCGAAAAATTAAGGGGATCGTTTTTTAAGAATGAGAACTCTGTGAAAAATTGGGGTGCTATTGAAGAATCGATAAGTAGCGAAGACAAAATTCTATTTATATCCACACTATTTTTCGATCTTAATTGGAAAGAGGAGTTTGACGAATCGAAAAATGAATTTTGGCCCTTTAGGAACGACGTCGGTGAGGATACTTCCGTATGGATGATGTCTCAAGTTGGTCGTCATTATATATACGATATACCCGAAAATCGATTTAAGATTCTTTTCAAACCTTTTAAACAATACAAATTCTACGCTGCAATAGTTTTGCCAAAACATGGTTTGAGACTTTTTCACGTTAATCATTTAATCAAAGTATTTAATTAATTTAATTAGTGGGATAAAATTAGTAAATATTTTGAAGAATCGATATCATTAAATGTTGATTTGAGAATTCCAAAGTTTACCATAGATATTGCATATGATTTTGTAACGTCTTTGAAGAATCTCGGAGTCAAAGACATATTTTACGAAGATACATTTGATTTCAGACGAATGACGAATCGCTCGGTCTTCATTGGAAATATATTTCAAGTTGTACGTTTTTCTTTGGATGAATTTGGTGTTAATTCAGGCTCAGGTCAGGATATAATTCGACCAGTTATAGTCAATGAAGAAAAATTTTATGTGGATAGACCTTTTTTGTTCTTTATTTATTCCGATGCCGATAAGCTTGTTCACTATAGCGCTGTCGTGAATAAACCCATATATTAATGCATTAAAGAAATAAATAGCTATTTGCTAATCGTTAATTTATTTATTGCTTTTTATTTTACTTTCATTTTTGGTTCAATCATAAAAATTAAACCTTAAAAATATAAAGAAAAAATCAAAAATTGTCATTCCGTAAAGAGAACTGTAAATAACTATATTAAAATGAATATCTTAATGCGAAATGTACTTTTACGCATAAATGGATAGGCGATTATATATGGAAATATGCGATAAAAAAAGCAACGATATGAAATGATTTTCAAATTTATTAATTCAATTGTTATTTATCAGAGACACAAAATCGCCCTTTAGGAATTTGTATGAGTCATTGAATTAATCACTTAAATATGTGTATTTCAATTAATTTAATGAAAATATAAAATACAGGTATATACAGAATTACAGGGTGTTTTAAAATCTGTTTATATATTTCCCTTTTGACATCAATTTCTAATCATGTATATCAATGTTACGTGCAAACGTGTGTATTAGAGTTTGAGTAAATAGATCTTATAGAATTTTACGTAATACAAATATAACTTACATATCTCTAATTGTGTGTGATAATATTAATTTTTCAATTCCGTACAAATATATTCGTGTAATATCTTCGAGCTCTTAGCGTATCGAACACAGAGACTGGTGAATATATTGATATATTCGATACAATAGAAAATGCACAAAATGGTAATTTCTCATGCGAAGATCACGTGTCTTTTCATTTGTAAGAATATTCTTATATCCAAATATTAATATTCGCTCTCTATAACATTAATTCTTGAGAATTTAAAAACAGCAAATATTCATTCATATACTTGTTTATATTCAATAATAGTTCGTAGTATTCGATAGAACTTTAAGGTCTTAATGTTGATTCATATATCAAGATAGAGCATATGTAAATTCACTTTGTACATAGATGTTTTAATGATCACCAACAAGTCATTC
>JWZT01005293.1:0-13319 GCA_000827895.1 Thelohanellus kitauei
TTGTCGGGACAATGGCGTGTCGGGACAATGGTTTTGTCGGGACAATGACGTGTCGGGACAATGGTTTGTCGGGACAATGACGTGATACGATATTTTTCATACCATTTAATTGAAGTTTACTGCTCGTGTTATCTTTCAACATCCTCACAATACCTAGTCCTGATATATGGTGAATGTTTGTCAAAAAATATTTCCGTCTGGTGTCTACAACCCTTATCACAAACTATTTTTGCGTGTTTATCTCTGAAAGGATAAATGGCATATACCTCTAAAGTGCAGAACGGATTACATCATGAACAGTCTGATTAAAGTGTCCAAATGGCGGGCCTCCATGAAAATTGTTTGGAGATAGCCTTTGACGTATAAGTTTTTAATGACAAAATTAAAAAAAATTGTTCTTTTTTGAGGCCTAGGCAGGCAACATTATTTGCGTTTAATCGAAGCATTGTTAAATAATGATTTCTTTCAAAAATGAACTATTTTCACTCGTGTTCGAAATAAATTCCTGAGCAATTTCAAATGTTCCCCTTTAGAAATGGTATAAGCATTTGTCTTAAATGGACCAAGAGTGGCTTTTAATAGGAGAGGGACTACGAGAGAGCAACAGGCCTTATACTGCTCTATGACCCTCACTTTTTGGTTTACATTCACTTTTATGATAACTCCGAATGAATCTGACTTAATAAAATAAACCAATGATGGGAAACACAAAAATATAGGTTGTTTTGTGAGTTTGTGGATTATGTATGATAGAATGAAATCTGTCCATTTGACCTATCGGACACAAACATCCAACTATAAATTTACACCATAGTCCCAGATTTTTCATAATTGGATGCTACAATCAGCCCCTCTCCTCTCATTATCACCAAGGATGTTTAAATAAACAGATTTTATTGTACAAAGAACATAATAAAATTGTCCAACATTCCATCATACTAGCCAAAAGGGAAAGTTGTTCCGTGTAGCAGAAAAATTCTTTCACCAAGAAACCCATAATTGGCTTCATTCTTCACATTAAAGGTTTGATCAATTTTTTTAGGTCCTTTTGAATTTTACGCTAAATTTAACAGTTTGTGCAACGAAATGCGGGTCTCTTTTGTGAATTTCGCCTCCGAACCCTTTGAGCTCGCGATATTGGGAATCGAAAACCAGATTTTTCAATAATATCATTCCATTGGTAATCCAATACTGGGATACCGCATTTTCTAGTACGCATGTCGCGCACTCATGGATAAATCATCTGTGAATATTCGTTCTGTTCTGATTTCGAACTTACGATTGCTATTTGAAGATGAAACCGAATTCAAAAAGACCTACAAAACTGACATTTCAGAGTAATTCAATTAATGAAAGAACCTCATTTGATTCCGCCAATAATAAGACCGCATTATACGTTTTACATTTTTTAACCTACAAAGTATACAGAAAACTTCCAAAGAGTACTTTTATGTATGTCCTGATTTTCATGAAGGTCATGTTGGCCGATCACTGACAAGACACAAGAAGCGGAATTTAAGAAAATTATCGTTTCTTTACTTGAGAAAGCTTGCGACGTATACGCTGTTTAATTTAAGGAATTTCCAGATTTCTATTTTCCGCGTGTAAATGCGTCTACGTTAGTAACTACCTATGGTAAGGATTTTATTCAGTATTCAATGTTGAACGGATTTCAGTTTTATTTCATTTTGAAATTTATGTTAAACCAAACAGATTTCAACGTTTTCCGACTGGAAATTATTGTTTACAAAATTCAGAGTTTTCAAAATTTATTCAATAAAAATCGGGCATTCATATTTGTATTCTGATTTAATCCATCAAATAGAATCGAATGCGCTGAGTCTTGATACCTTCAAGCTCAGTCTCTCACAAACGGGCGTTGGCTCAAGTGGTTAGTATACATCGATAATTAATTCTTTAAATCACTGTACACCCACAAAACAGCTCGCCTGATTAGTGACTATCGTTTCGTCACTTATTTCATTTTCGATCAATTTTAAAGCATGCAAATAGGTTGATTACCTATACTCTTCAGATGTGTACTGTTTTTGGATAATTTTCACTTACACACTTAGAATGGAAAGACTGTACCATAATATGAGACAAAGATTCAATCTGATTTCATCAATTAGGAAATCTTTGAGCCCATACCAAAAAAATCAAATCATCCACAATGCATTGAATTCCGTTTTAAGTTAGAAATCCTTTACCCATAGTACTATTTGTTCGTCTGGCGCGATGTTATTTTTTGTAACATTTTTTCTACGCACAAAACTTGCATTCTAGCAAATAATTTGATATATATATTATTCCATCAAAGCGAATAATATGCTTTTGGGTATCAAGTGAGCGGTTAATTTTATTAGATAGGCACGCTTTCACAACTTCAAAAATATGGAGCAAATCTTATTTTAATCGATATATGTGATTCAATTCCTGCATTTGTCAAATTAGCAAAATTTGTTAACTTAAATTTCCACAATTATTTTCGATATCTTGGAATCGTTTATCAAATAAGCCACCGACGAAGAAGCCCCATTTGGATTAAAAAAGAACACCATAAATTTTTTATTAGTTAAAAATTTGGAACTGATTATGGTAAAACCAACCATTATGCTTGAAAACGCGCTGGCTATTAATTTAGTACTAGACCAAACGAGTTATACCCCATGCTTAGATTAATCAATCTGTTTGAAAGTTTGTTTATTGACATTGGTTTTATTTAATCTCACATTATTATTCGTTTTGAGTTTGATTTTAAAGTATAAACTCTTACCTAGTTTTTAAACAGTTAGAAATTTTTAATTGACTGATTTACAAAGCACGCTGTTTTATTGTGGCAGTTTTCTCATAGTTAGGGGCTAAATTCTATTTTGATTTGACAATTTTATTGGTTAAGGGACTCGGTTTTGCATGTTTTTGATCCGCTTAACAAATGCAATATTGCAGAAAGAACTTCATGAAATGGATGATACAATCTGTTTTGGCGAAATTCCTTCCGAAACTGATAAACCATTCCTAAAACTTTATAAATCCATCTCAAAAGATTATGTGAAATCAACTACTGAAAAGTACGAATAAAATCATTTTGATTAAAGAACGAACTCATTTACCAGGAAAAACTTCGTCAGTACTGGAAAGAAACATCAAAGTATGAAATGAAGTTTAATTTAGATATTTTGAATCAATTTATTTAAATTATCAGGATGAACTCAAGGATATCAAGGCCAAACAAAATCAATACAGGAATGACCAGTTTCTCTCGGACGAAGATTTAAAGACAGGTTATCAAAAGGTTCTCTCCTTTAATAGTTTTAAATAATCATATATTTAAGTTTATTTCTGATTGATACACCAGCTATGTATTATTTTCAGTTTTTTTCTATTTAGTACAGTATCTTTTGTTATTTGGATATTTTTTATAATTATTTTGTCAATCGCCATTCATAAATCGTTTTATTTGTTAAAAATCGCATCCTTAGATCATTTAATTCCATTTTTACTTTCAATATATGGATTGTTCTCTTCAATTTGATCATTTAAACTTTTTAGAAAAACTTGTCACTATTATACTGTTACAAAACTTTCGATTGTATTAACAACTAAAGAATGGGCTTGATTATCCAATGTTCATTTAGCATCTTATTTTTTGTTAAGGAGTCATTCAACCAATAACCAGTTGGAATACTTGATATTTATGTCTCATGAAAAACTGATTAAACATTTTTTGAAGTATTCCTTAAACCTACATGTTTAAACTTCCATGGATAAAATTCACCTTTCGTCTGGGTCAAGAAGCGTCAGATTTTCACCGGTTCAAAATCACAACATTTCCTCTCTCGATTAAATATATGATACATATACAATACCTCGCAATCTATTTCGAACGCCGGCGGCGTCGTCAATTTTTTCCCTTTGTTAACCAAATTGACTCACAAATCGGAAAAAGTTCAAAAAAAAATTGACGCCGACGCAGCGTTCGAAATAGATTGCAAGGTACTAAGATATTAGCTTTTTCTTTGCAGGGTATAGGATTTTTTGAAGTTATGACATCTTCAACGTGTTTTGTTTAAATTTGTTGTTTAAACTGATAACCATCATAACTATTAATTTAATTAGTTTTCAAAGTATGTTTTTAAATGATATGTATAAAATGCTAATATAGTAAATCATCTGAGCAACTTTCTCACGTCTATAAATTATAAATACTCTTTCTTCGATTGATTAGCTAGCTCATCTCATGTTGTCTCAAATATTTACTCCTCTTTTCAAACTTTTGTTTTTGATTGTTCGAAAGTATAATATGTTAGTTTTGACATATTCGAATCGCTTTGTTCGATAAATGAAAAACCATTCTGTATAAGGGCCAGTTGTCAGGTAATTGTGTTAAAGTTTCGGTGGCACTGGGCAAAATTCAGCCTTGTGTGATGTATCAACGTTTAATGCGTTCATGAAATTATAAGAATCGATTGATTATAATGTAAGATTTAAAAAATAAACTCTAATAGACACAATGGCAGGTTAATTGTCTTTTTATAAATATTTGTTTTGATCTTTGAATTATTCTGATTTTTTTATCCAAAACACTAAAGATTTTGTAAATAATAATTATAGATTTGATATTTAGGTTGAAGAATTTTTTAGACAAGTTGACTTGACATCAAATAATTTTTCAAAAGAAAATTTTGTAGATTTATTTCCGAAGCCTGGATCGATACGCCCCGAGAAAACTATTCTAAAAATTGAAAAACCATTGTAATATTTATGCGTTTAAATTAGAGAACTTTCTGAAGATGATTTAGAAGATATTAAAGAAAAATATAGCAATACTATCCTTGACGATGTATGGAAATCTATATCTTTGGAAATTAAGGCCAGGCTATCTCAAATCGACTTTGCCCAAAATAACATTGGTTTATTGATAAATAAACTTAAAAATGAACAAATAAAATGAACAAAAACCTCGTATATTAAATTTGTTTTTATATTTTTGGTAATCTTTTGTAAAAATATAATATATCACCGTGCGTTGTTATGTGTGAAACAGCCTTAGGTTTTACTCCAGTAAACTTCTTATCAAAGTTATCTGAATGGAATATAACAATAAGAATGTAAAAGAGTGTAAATTCTTACCTATGTATCTATTGAATACTCCGCAAGGTTTCCGCCTTGTTTAGGCATATTTTAAAGCTCGCTTTATCCTGGCTGTAAACCAGAGTATTGGTCAAGCCTAGTCACCACCTTGACGTTTGATCGTTAAAACGAACCTGAATTATTCGACTGTGACTTAAATATATTGGCTTCAATCTAAAATATTTCCAACGTAATCTTTAATTCATTTTTAAAGGGTATATAAATTGGTTATTTCATATTCGAATTAAACAGCAATATCCGAATTTGTAAATCCTTGTGAAAAATACTTTTAATAAATTTTCTGAAATCAGATTATGTACATGGGGTTGACATTGCATGTTTTTGAACCTAAACACCCCTGTATGTTTAGTTGAAATTCTAGAAAGTAAAATGACACGTCTTTTTTCTATAAATTTGGAGCTTTGCCTCTAGCTTGTAGTCAGAATTATAAGAAAATAAAGCATAGACAAAGGTTAAATTAACATCAGAGTTTGTTTCATTCTCCATTCGGGTTGGTTATTATCGAAGATAACAAAATTATTTGCCAATGATGGTGATAGATGTAAAAAGTGAAAGGTCGATCGACGTAAAATTTAGCTTTGGGTATAATTCTCGTGGTTGCATCAAGACCTTTATTTCGGGTTGTTTCTCCAGATTCATCGACCACTAATTTAACAACTTGGATGATGCTCCTGATGAATTCACCTCTATCGGTAATTCCCAGTATATCAGAGACATTTTTATCAAGCAGATCTATGACATTAAAGCGTTTGAGAGTATCAACCAAGTTGTGCTGGTTGGATATTGTGAATCTCGGTAGTTTTAGGTCAACAAAATGTGGCCTAGAGTAGTGATAATACCGTGACAACATATACGACTAGATATAGTTAAAACATAACCTCACGTTTTTGCATGTTCCGTTGAGCGAGTATCCTGGTTTTGGCAGACAAATCACCACTTGTCTTTGTTGATCTATCGGAATGAAAAGAACTGATCCTTTCGACAATAGAATAATTGACATATGGATGATTGCCTCATCATATATACAGATAATTCCCGGTTTTGTGCAGAGAATTTTTCTTTTTGTGTTTTGTTTACATCAAAAAAGAACTCCCAAAACGGATGAATCTTATATGTATTAAGTAGAATCATCCTGGTATCAAGATCCGAGTTCCGAAACGTGCCTTTGAAGTTTCCATTCATTTCTCGTTTAACCTATTGATTCATTGTCCTAATAGCCTCGTTTTTGTCCACGAAGTTTATTATCACCGATTCGAAGGTAAAATTTCTTGAGAAAGCTTGATACTTCACAGAAATGTTATTTGAATGAAAAAGCACCGAATGTGAGTCCTTCACTACTGAAGACAACGCGGTTATTTCCCTCCATTTAGTTAAGGTCAAGTGTTTCAGTCTTGTAGTGAAGGAATACGCGATACCTGAGCTCAGAAAACGCAAAAGTTGGTTGTTTGATCTTCCTCTGTTCCAAAGATTTATAACTGACATCATCAGGTAAAAATTGATGCTGAAAATACTATATCAGTTGAATTTTGGGATGTCACAAGGTCGAAAACCCTATGACCTACAAAATCTACGACGTTGTGGGCCATATCAGCAGGTATAAAACGTTATATGTGCTTAGACATGACTCTAATTTATCGATCGAGTTCATTATAACATAATGAAAAACCGATCAGCACTAAATTTAGAATAATTACAGATTATCACAGAGTCCAGTCTTCCCTAGTTTCTATCTAGAGTATCCTAAAGCATACACTTACTCACGAGTATTCTTTGAATAGCAATACGGACTTATTAATTGGAGTAGTTTACCAATAGTGAGAGGAAAGAAATCCATCATAAAACGATCAATGTAACATTGAATAGGACATCAACTGGTCGAAGCTAATTCCGGGCGTGTGAAATTCACCATTGCATCAAAGAATTACACGTTTTTTTAGCGTCTAACGTTCACTCTACTATCATTAACAATCGGCTATCCTTAAAACAAAATATAACCACGAGGAACACTATTTGCTACACTTCAAATTCAATGAAAGGCTCTTCTTCCACAGAGAAACTGGATGTCTTCATATACCGAGTTTTGCGACCAATAACGGCATTTGTTTAAAATAAATCCGTGAACATAAAAAAGAACTGTATTGATAAAATGAAAAAGTTTAATGTTCAGCATGAAAAATAGTTACTATTTTTTTTCAAATACATGCCTTAACGAACAAAACATTCCTAGAGACTAAAGTTATGCCTATTTAAAAATAAGACTATCTATTAATTTAACTGTTTTTTGTTACTTCTGCTGATTTTCTGTTAAATTCCTTGTTACATTTCGCATTATTGGTCGTCACGACCTGCTTCTTTCGGTGAAAAATCCAGATAACGGTAACTATTTTTCATGTTGTACATGCATGCTGAACATTAAACTTTTTCATTTTCGTAGATACAGTTCTTTTTATGTTCAGCAATTTATTCAAATAAAAGTGCCAGTATTTGTCTTTACGGATGCCGTTATTGGTCGCAAAAACAGGTAACTTAGATGGCTATTACCGCAATGCGCAAAAATAAACAGGTGTTACTTAGGAGAGGAAATTAAACGATAGAATTTTTTTTAATGCAAAATATCGATAAAAGTTGAGTTATAAAAATGTGACGGAGTTGATTGGGAAACCCTATAATAAGGAACTATAGGCGCACGCGCGGCCGTTTTTTTGTATTAGGTTTGATCTATCATTTTTAGTGAAAAATTAGGTTCAAATCATGAAGGTTAAATTCGAAATTTCGTTCTTAATGTAATTATTGATAGAAATTAGGTAATATTTTAGAAATATCTCTTCAAATGACACGGTGCCAGAAATACTGTTATTGAAGTATACGAACAGTTTTAGAGCTCCTCTCGAGAACTTAAGGTAGAAAAAAACCTTATGATTCAGGTGTAAAAATATTATTAATTTAAGGTAATATATTAAAAATGAATTAATTTCGTTAAATTTCCTATAAAAATGATAATATATACCATAAATGTTCTCGCGTATGTCTCCAGTTACTTTTTAAGGACTTAAGCCAGTTTGTCAGCTACAAAAAAGGTTATTGCCCCTGTTAGTGATCTTTGACTAAATACTAAAATTTCAAATCTTTAATTCTGATTCTGGTGTTAAATCCCATCTATTGCCATTCTTTATACTATTTAAATTCAAAGGGCATCTAATTTTTCTAGAATACTCTTCTCAGATTTTAATTCTGCAATTAGTAGGTTCTTACTAAATTATCTAACTGATTTTATCCATTTTATGACTAAAAGTGTTTATTTCGGTATTGTTCGTGTGAATGATTCCCGCGTCAAACGCTCCGGTCTAGATTCCCAATACTAGCACCTATTTGGTGTTCTTGCAAGGCCCTCTACTGTTGGATTTATGTAGCATGACAACATTGAAAGTGTCTACACAAATTCGACATAAAAATAACCTATGTTGTGTTATTTTTACCGATAATAGTCAAATAATGTCGATTATTTCCAACTGTGATTTGATTTTTGATTTTCAACTACTGATAAATACGAATTTTGGAATAAAACATACAAAATGACTTGTGTTCTCTGGAAGGTTTTATGAAGTAATAGCATCATTTTTATTAAATAATGCTTTTTTGGTCATAAATACTCCGTGGGTCTATGATAAGTCATGATTATTTGTATTTTCAATTCTTTAAAACTCACTCAATTGTTTAATTGTTGATATGTTTGATTTGTGAGAGTTTTGAGATAATTCCAAATTATTGCCATATTTCTTCGTTTGATTGATATAAAATTGATATTTAAAACATTTAATATTTGGGATTCATTTTTATTTTCAGCTGTGTTTCAAGATACAACGAGCTCATAAATTCTGATAACTATGAATATACTGTTGTAGATTAGTCTTAAAACTTCTGTAATCTTTAAAGGGGTGGATTTACGTCCCAACTCTCTTCTATATCAACTCATTTTGATGAATTTAGCGATCATTAGAACGACCCATGGTTTTATTTCTAGGCGTGTATCCAATCACAATTACAACATTGGTCTCACTCAAGCTGATTTTTTCCTTTAAAAAATAATTACTATACTGTAAACGAACATTATTGCTTAAAAATTAAAAGTATCCTCAGCAACCAAAACCCTTACAATGCCTCAAGGATAGAAACAATTATTAACTCATATTTTGGCAAAAGCATAAGGTTTTACCCATATTTCTTATAATTTTTATGTATTTAGGCCATCTATGATTATTAGAATGACAAATAACTGACCAACGAAGCAAGAAACATAAACTCCGCACATATCGTATTTTCCGGTGTATAGAGCGACTCTTTTATATAAACCGCACCCCCTAAATTTTCAAATAAATTGTATTTTGTACATATATAAGCCGTAGAGTTCAAATCTTTGGAAAATCCCCATGGCTTAATGTCACGAAAGTACAGTAAACGGTAAAACTTCGCATATTAGCCGCATTTTTGTATAAGCCACAGGGTTAAAGTCAGGAAAAAGCCGCGGCTTATACACCGGAAAGTACGGTATTTGAAAATCGTTAAAATCAAATGTAACAATATTATCAAAACCAAATATTGTAAAATTTGAGTTATAAACTCTGTATTTTGACTAATTCAACAATCGAGCCTCATTTATGAAGTAAAAGGAGATTTTTTTTGCCTAAACCAAGAATTTTATCATGTTTCTACAAAAATACTTAAAATGCTTGGGTGTAACAAAAAAGAGTTCTTGTTGGTGCTTATATGAATGTTTTCAGGGTGTCAAAGATATTACAACCATGAAATCGTGTCAGTGCAATTTTTCCGTCTTGGTGGGAATGTCCCTCTATAACTTTCTTAACTTGAAATCTATCTTGAATGATAGATTTTGTTTGGTCAGCAAAGAAAATTATCAGGTAAAAACGACAACGCTTGATGTATATATCAAAATACACGAATTGGTGTGCCCGATTTTAATATTGATTGATGTTTATAGAAATGTTACTATTTGGTGGCTTCATATTAATTAAGCACGATTCAACTTATTTTATCAATAAAATTGTCGTAATATCGATAAAATCCAATTAGAGATGGTGGTTTGTAGGTTTCAAGACTGTGGGGTAACAAATATTATAAATTTCTTAAGAATTTATGATGTTTCAATATGGGACATATTTGTCTACACAATCTAAATCAGGATGAGCACAGTTAAGAGGACGAGGATCAATTAATACATTTGGCCTTTAAATCCCCGGCCGGACTTAATATATCAATTAAATAATAAGCCGTTCTCTAATGTTTAGTTTATTAATAAAAGTTTTCATTCAAATTTAGCAAATTTTCATAATTATTCAAGGGAAACGATAAATAATTGTTGAAAAGGTTTACACAGAGTTTGAATAATAAGATTCTTCTTTCTCACCTAAAATTTTATGTATTTTGTTGAGTCAAATTTTGGGGATTATAGCATTTGTAGTGATTTAATTAATTGCAAAATAATTAATTTTAATAATCCAGTTCCGTATTATGGGTCAGAAATGGTGATGGATGAAATATCTACTATTTTTCACAAAACATACCTTTTTACCCTTAAAAAACCAGACAAATTAAGTATAATCAAGCGATGGCCGGGTTAAATGAGATGATGTATTGTAGCCTCTCATGTGTTTTAACCAATTGAAATGCTAGGATTGTCACTAAAAGTAGGATACGTTCATTTTTGAAACATTAATTTTTACTTCCCTCGTGAGTTTGAAGCAATAAACTGAAACGGATGAGGGTCGGAGATTGCCCATCCATAGTCAAATGGTTCACGAAAGCAGATGAAACATCTAGGACTAGTACTAATTAAGGTTCTTTAAATTCCCTTCTATTGAACAATTTTCAACCTGTATTAGTTGTAAAGGTTGAGGATATTCATTTCTGTGCCATTTGAAATAAAGATGGATCAGTTTCCTTTATGATTATTTTTGGTGCACCAAACGATCAAACGATTTGGCACAAAAATGTTAAGAATTTTTGGATAGCTTTCAACACAATATTAGATCTTCCTTCATCAATAGAATTTGCCGCAAGATAAAATAATCTATATGTCAATTATTCTCATCATTATTTTATCGAAAAATAAGCCTGGATGAAACTGTAAGCCTCCATAACAACGGTGGCTATCTTTACTCGCTCAAACTTATTAAAGTTACATGGTTTGAATATAAGGCTTTAAAATGGTTTATTTAACCTATCAATGGTATGCATATGAGGACTAATAATTTGTATCATCGCATGAAGAAATTTTACTTTTTCTCTTTAATAATCATATTTTCACCACCATGTTGAGGTTAAGCAATGATTCGGGAAATAACACGCCAGGCACCACGTTTGTGATACAATTCAATGGAATCAGGTTTTTATATGGGCGAGGCTTAGACTTAGGTCATGGTTTATTATCATTAGTATAAAATAAATCGATCAGAATCAAATTAAAATGATTTAAATTGTTTTTTAATAAATCGAATTAGGATTTGTGATTGCAGCGGAAAGCAAGACGATCCTTCTTCGGAAGTCGTAGATCAGAAACAGAAAGGGTTTGTCTACGTGAAAATCACTGGTGATAGCATCCATATTGGTAATCAAATCGGTTTTACGTATGCCATGGTCATCAGACTCGTCGATAACAACCTTTACTACTTGGATAACTTTTTTTATGTATCCATTTGGTCCTGCGATGTCTCTGAATTCGTCATTATGTGATTCAAATAGATATGTTACATTAAAATACTTCAGCGTGTTAGATATATCTTTTGAGCTGAATAAGTTGAATTTTGGTAGCTTTAAATCGATATAATGTATGGTAGATCGTTCGTAGTAAGCCGGCAAATGAGTCATCTATATATTTTTTGTAAATACCTTGAATTGCTGGAGCACATCATCAAGCGAATAGCTGGCTTGTGGCAACACTATCACCGCGCGTTGTTTGTCACGATTAATAGGTATAAAAATAAACTTGGCGAAACGTTCAATAATCATCGGATATCTGGCAAGCTGATTCATCATTCTCACTCTCAATTTCGCACCATCAACGTAGAAGTCTTCTAATTTGGTTTTTTCGGCATCAAAAGGTTGCCCCCAGATCGGATGAGCCATGAAAATATTAAGGAGGACCATACTGCACTTAGGATTGAACCTGCTGAAAACATTAGATATGCTTCCATTTGTTCGATGTTCAACCCATACGTTCATTATCTTCTGAGCTTCAATATCGTCTGTAAAATTAATTCGTTCTGAAAAAATGTTATAGACTTTTGAGAACGTTTTGTATTCTCTGGAAATGTCACATGAATGAAACAAGACAGAATGGGAATCATCTACAGAGAATAATTTTGCATAATCCTTTAAATGTAAATATATCCTCTCTAAACCACGCATGGAGTCAGCTGATCCGCTATCCGAAAGAAAATGGATGAGTTGTTTTTTGGAATTTCCCGTCAGCCAGATTTTGATAATTGTCATCATAACATAGAAACTGGCTCCAGCAAATCCAAGGTTTTCTGCTGTATTCTGTGATTGCAAATGATTGAAAATCTTTTGGCCTACTGAATTAAAGACATTTTCAGCCATGCCAACGAGTACGAACGTTATAATTATGTTGATGTGAAAGCAATTTATCGATTGAGCTCTAATATCCTAATGAAAAACCAATCAGCACTCAATTTAGGGCAATCACGAATAATACGGTACCCAGTCCCTCCTAGTTTCTAGCTTCTGAACTAGAATAACATCCATTTTCACACAATCATTCATTGACTAACAAAACAATGGCATACATCGCTTTTATTTGTTTATCATGAGAGGTTGGCGAACCATGGTGTAAGGCGCGCATTAAAAATTATTACCTCATCAATTGGTCGAAACTCATTCCTGAAATGTGTCTTTCATTATTTTCCAAAGAATCACACGTTTGATTGCAATTAGCTTGTACTTTTGTATTTTTTTGTAATCGATCATACTGAGAATAATGTACAAATTCATGGAATACCCTTATTTAGTAGGAATTAGTTAAACGAAAGGCCCCTATTTCAATCCCATACTCGAACTATTTTAATAAATAACCGCTGAAAATTTCTACTGTGTGGATTCTTAGTAATTCTTTTATAATTAAATTTAATTTT
>JWZT01005293.1:13540-31480 GCA_000827895.1 Thelohanellus kitauei
TAATGCCGTGTCTATAAAATTTACATATCCCTGAAAGATAATTGATGTATCGGTGATCTTGAATTTATTGATTTTGGTAATTATTGACAATTATAGGATAATTTATGGTTTCTTCTTGTCAAAATAACGTTTTGAATATTATTTATATCGTCACTCCTTGAAGCAAATGTGATTTTCTAATTTTTATGGAATGGTTTTATGTAAAATTTATTCTATTTACAGTATATTTGGTGAAAACATTATAATTTAAGCTTGAATATTGCATTTTTTAATATCTTTGCCATTAATAGAGCTCTTGTTTGTAGCTCATAGCCGATAGTATAAGTTAATTTAATGAATGGTCCCTTAAATAAGAGTATACAATTCGAAAGCCATTACAACTGAAAAAATAAAAAAGGATGCACGGTTGTGAATCGTAATTTGAGAGAATCAATTTTTGACAATAGATAATAAACCATCGCCAAGCATGGAAGATAATATTTTGTGTTATTTATTTGTTTTATTCCTCCCACGCATAAACAAAACAACGACTTATTTTAGATTTCAAAACCCAGAGTTCAAATAAAAACTTAATTTGAGAATTATTTTACCTCTCACCTCTCAATTTTGTCAAAACTTTATCCCTTAATTCATAATATTTATCCAAACGTATACACTATTTTCCGTTCAACATCTTACTTTCCGATGTGAACATTCAAAAGTTCTTTTTTGTTTTTTTATTATAAGAAAGTAAATGACAAATTCTAGAGAGATTATTGTTTTTAGGCTCACCCCAATCTAAGTAAACGACTTCTCATGTTAGACTCGATAATCTAACGGCACATTTTCATAACCCTAAAAGATAGAATCTCTATAACTTTTAATTTACCTTTTATAATAAAAATACCAAATCACGAAATTTTGAATGTCAACATCGTAAAGCTAAAAATCGGCATTAGGAATGGGAAATGGTGTAATTCGGTTTTAGATATATTCAAAACTTCTCAGCAAAAAGATTTTTAACTCGTAAAATTTGATTGTTTTGGCTGCCTTTTAAAAAATACACACAGATAACAAGGTTAATAAATTCAAAGTGCTTCAAGTGAATTCATGATACCTATGGCTTCCATCTATTTAAATATTGTATCCTGTTATAGACGTATAAATAACTTTTCGATTTTATTGTTTTGGTCATTTTTTAGGGTAGTTTTTATGGCAAAGTAAGTGTAGTCAATGACGGTTTCTGTCCTTCAGAATGACCCATCTTTTCTGAGCAAAATCAACTCATCTCTCTCTTTAAGACGTTCTCTGCGTCGTGTAACAAATACAGGGAGCCAAATGTTGGCGGTTTTCGATAATTTTATTCAAATTACCTCTAATTCATGCTTTAATTGGTCATTTATTGACATAAATTTCAGTTAAAGTTGAAAATGTACCAAAAAATAATCGATATCCATTCGTGGTATGATTACAAAACAACTTCGGCAATTTTCATACGATTGCAATTTTTATTTATTTGATTTCATGTAATTTTGAAATAAAATATTGGTTTTTGTGATCTTTCTCATCGAATTTTGCCAAATAAGTACTAATGACAAGACTCCAGTTTTTATGCACATATAGAAAGTTTATAACATGACGTTTTCATGTGTTCTGATCAACCATTCTTTTGGATTGTCATTCAAATGCTCTTGGTGAAAATCTTAAAATATGAGTTGATAGTACCAGATTTCTTTGCTTACCAGTGTTTCAGGAAACAAATTTGTGAAAGGAATAATCTTCGAGATCGGGATCTTTCAACCTTATTTCCCATTTTTTGATTGTTCTCGGTCAATGCTATTTCCAGAACAAATAAGGTTAAAGTATCTATATCAATTAATTACATGGATTATAAATAACTTCATTTATCAGAGCACGCGACCTCTGTGGTTTATTTATTAATAAGTGAGTGGATTTCTGCTTAATGACATTTTGACAATATATGTACTTTTACGTATATTCCACTGTATTAATATGGTGTTTTTCTCAACTCCTTGATTAGTTGAAACCGAATCACTGAACCACGTAATACACTCAATAAATTCATGGTAATTTAGGGGGCAAGATAGAAAGTTGGATCGTGATTCCAGGAGATGAGGTTGGTTTAAATCTAAATATTGATCCGATCTTGTTGTTTAACTTTAGAAATATAGAGAAAACGATCATTTAAATCAATTCAAATTCTTATTACGATCCTCGGCAATGACTAATAGCCGATCATTGTCATTCCAATGAAATTTCATCATCTAATTTACAATACGACTGTTGCCGTTTTAGGCAATTCCCAAATATATCACACAATGATTCATTTCTAAGACGAGATGAAACGATCTTCATTTTTAACTTCCATTTTTGGTGCATATGCGGATGTTTACGAAAGTAACTAACGTCCGGTTTGATCATTGAATGAATTGAAAATTTTTTTGTATCATTCTCAACAACTTGTCGATATTTAACAATACACGGTCCAATATCTGGTGATCTAAACTGTGCCAGTGAAAGAATAAAAGTGGCATTTGAACTCGGTAATATTAGTCAGACCGAGTAAACTGAATGCCTATTGAAACAGTAATTCAAAATATTTTCCTCGTGAGAACATGATGGCACATTTTTGAAGTCGTTTCATTCATTTCAACTATAAATTTCAAGGATCGTCGAATCTTTCAACAAAAATATATTGGAATCAGAGTGATAAGTGTGATATGAGTGAAGGATATTTCTACTCTAATGACTTTGTAAGTAAAATTTCATCATGTCTAGGCCACTCAGGAAGACCACAGAAATAGATGGTTTGGCTCAGAAGAATATTGCACTGGAGCCCCTATTAACTACATGACGATCGATAACCAGGAATGTAAGAAAATATCTAAAAAAGACACCACGAATAATACAAATGAATCGGACTTTTCAAGCAATTACAACAAATACCAGGGAATCGACGTTGAGAATGGAGTGGCTCAAATACCATTTTTGCATAAAGAACTTAGGCAGCTGACCTGGATGCATGGCCTCACGTTCAAATATTCAGGTGTTAATGGATTAATTGTCAGAGTTTTATGACAAAAACCGATGCCTAGTCAGCTGCCCGAAACAGACTCACAACACGGAGGAATTGGAAAGGATATCCAAGGTCACACGACAGGTGGAGTTTTACTTCAGCTGTTTCAATCTCTCGCGTGATTATTACATGTTGTCGCAAGTATTGCCTTCATTTATTGAGATGAACAAAGCAGGATGGGTGCCGTGCGCTCTGATCTATTCCTTCAATCGGATCAAACACATGAACATATCATACAATGAATTCATTGAGGTAACTTTTGATTTCTATCAGGGAATGGAGCATTCTCTTGATATTGTTTTGAGCAGGGATAAACAATATGTGAGGACGATTTATGGACCTTTTTACTGGCCAAACCATACTATCCTTGACACGCCAGAGTCGCGCTTTCAAAAGCCGATACTCCCGAAGAGTGAACCGTTTGACGAGGACAAAACCAGATTTACCCTGGCCATCCATGGGTGCCATCAAAAAATGGCTCACGAGTTTAACAGGAGGATTGACTTCATATTAAACGGAAAAGTGCAATACCCTGGAATGTTCCACATACGATACAGTCCTTTCCTGAATAGATTCGATGCAGGGACGTGGGGATATGTGTTTTTCCCGCACGCATATCAAGACTAGTGATGATGGATATCCACTAATTTTACTACTTTAAATCAATTTTGATAATTTTCCTCTTACTAACATGTTTTTCTTATATTGGATTAACTTCATTCAGAAGTTTTGGGTTGTATATGGTTTGTGCAGCAGTAAGGTTCAAAATTCGTTTTTCCATGATGTACACCAATATTGAAATCCGTTTCCAAATTTCTTTTGTTGAGGCTTTCCTTCGCGACTTGAATTTCGCTGTCAAACCGGTATTACTTTGATGAAACGCAGAAAAACCTGTGAAATTTAAAAAAATTAGTTTGTATCAAATGAACTTAGATAGTATCTTGAACATTAGCTCATACCTACATGTGTTTTATTTCTCGTCTGTTCTCAGCGCGTTTGTACAAGGTGTCCAGAAAGTCATGCTACATTTTATTTTTACATAGAAAATTTTTGTTTGTGGATCAAATTCAGTAAAACTTTACATGAATAAACTAGATACTAAAGGAATTTTTGTAAATAGAAAAACTACATGAAATATGCGATATTGGCGGTTTATTTAGTGCTTTAAATGGAAATTTTTCAGTTTTGATAGAATTTCCATGATATTTTCTAATCATATGGAACGCATCACATAAATAACTATGAATCAAAAAGCTGGGAATTGTTGATATAGCGTTGAAAAATTAAGAACAACATTGCAAACACGAGCACATTCAGTTTAAACAATTCATTTCTCTCAATGTACAGTCGATTTTGATATTTTTATTTTTAAAATTAGAAATAAAAGTATATCTATTAAGAATAGATTATGAAGGGCGATCTGTATATCCCTCTAGTTAATTGTTTTTGGACTTTTGTGTACGATAATCTAAAGCGATGAACAGTTAACATGATTTTCTGGATACATGGAGGATTCTACGATTGAACCAATCAACTTAATGTGTTTAATAATGTAGGCTAATTTATGATTTTTTATTTTTTAGTATCTTTTAAAAGAGACGTTTTTGGTCCAGAATTTCGTACACAACCTTTTGTTTACATTAGAGAAAGCAATTTTGTATTAAATTACAATAAAAAACCGATAGAACTCGACTAGCTTCAATATAAATCGTGTATTAACGCATGACGTCTTTCTATGGGGCTATATTAAACAAGATTTATCAACATAACCCAAAAACTAAGATTATAGAAGTGAAATTGTGCAAGAATTTTCGGTAATTCTGCATATTAGCTACCTGTTACAGATTTGTATAAAATTGGTATCGTTGGCATCGAGAAAGTGTGAATGTTTCGTTTTGATGGAAAAATAACCGTCAGACTCATCGTTGAAAAAACACATTCAAATATGACACGCCATCCCTGATTATCGTTCATTTAATCCGATTATTTACTGTTCACGTGTGCAAAACTCGATGGAATGCACTTGTTGTAAACTCAATATTTTTGATTTTGGAGTAGTAACCGAAACCAAGGAATTGTTATTTAATTTTTGTTGGAGCATAAAGTTCTATCAAGAACTATAAGATGCAATCAATGCGGGGAACCAATCGAAGCTGACCTAGACAACGAAAATTTTTGATGCCTAAGGTATGGAGCTGATGTTATTCAAAAAAGAAGAAAAGTATCCAGGTTCTCATTTTATGAAAGCATATATAAAGGAAAATGGTTCGAGCAGTAGCGTATGCCAATAAAAATATCCACAAGACTGACAGCCATGTGGATATTAACAAATCCACCAAGGTATGATATGGAAATGGAATCTTTTGGCCTGTCTGATAACACTGTTGTGGAATGGTTTTCATATTGCCGAGAAGTACCTCTAGATTGGTGCGGAAAACATTCAACTCGCCTGGGAGGACCTGGATCAGTTGTAGAGATTGACGAGGCGAAGATAGGCAAACGAAAATACAATAGAGGCCGCTGACTAGAGAAATAATGGATCTTTGGAGGCTACGAAAGATCTACATAACAGATTTTTATTGGTTCAAGTACCTGATCGGACCAGATAATCACTTTTTGCCGTCATCAATGAGTAGATCGAACCGGGCACAACCATAATGTCAGATTGCTGGAAATCGTACAGAACACTCGATGAAAGAGGATTTGAACACTTATGCGTAAATAATTTCGTAAACTTCGTGGACCCTGATACAGGGGCCCATACAAACGGAATTGAAAGAATGAGGCGAGATGTACGATCTAAAATACCGAGATATGGTACCAAACAACACCACGCAGATGGATATCTTGCGGAATTTATCTTCAAAAGAATGTATCCTGTGATAAAAGATCGATTAAATCAATTCTTTCAGGCAATTTCATCCTTCTATCCACCCCGTAAAAGAATTTGTTAACTCGATGTTGTAGCATTATTTTATCATTTTTTTTATTATATTTACAGCTCGATCTAAAACAATGGTTCGTCTCAAAGCTCATTAAATTTAATAGAGACACAAAATAGCATTATATAATGAGACAAAATGTTACACTATCAATAATTTCTTACGATGGCATAGTTTTGAATAAAATACTGGATCTGGCATATAAATTTGATATAAGATAACAAAACGAATATTTCGATATATATGTCACTGTTTTATAATGTCTCTAAGCTTAAAAATGTTTTTGTCCACTAAAAGACCATTAAATTTTCATAACATTCAACACTAATCTTCTTCGGACGCACTCGGCTCTGTGATCTTTTTTCGAAAAGATTGGTCACTATTTCATTACTGAGTTGAGTTCTATGGCTATTTTTTCCACATTCATAGTTTGCGCATCAAGATTCACCCGATTGACTATATAATTACCAGATTTGTAGCAGGTAGTTAATGTGCAGAATTACCCATAACTTCAATAAATACGTGTTCTGGTTGACATGGAACTCGTATAAAAAAGAGGACAAAATTGGCGATACTCTTCTAAAACTGTCGAAAAGAGTATTCAATGTTTAAGAATACTGTTTTCTCAGTTACTAAATGAAAAATAAATGAGGTGTTTGCTTTATGCTATTTTTGGCTCACTGAACTAAAGCATAACCAATTATTTCTAATAACTGGTCATTCCTCCTCGACTATCACTTCCATCATTGGGTGTTTGTGAAAAAGGTTGGGGCCAGCTTAGATTTTTAGGACTGTACCATCGGAAGAGAGGGCATAGCGGTCTAAATCGAAGAATCAGAACTGGGGAAAATAGATATCCCCGAGGACATATTGCTTCTGCAGCCTGAATACTCAGTAGAGCAGCGATTCCCAGGCTTTACAAGCCGCGAGCAATTTAATCATTTTTTAAAGTTCGGCGAGCAACTGCCTTATTAAATTTTAAGTAACTTAATCTCATTATAATTTCATTTAAGCCCCTCTAAAATATATAATCACTTATTTTTAAAATCGCAATCAATTCATCATATATAATAATATTTAATGATAAATCGGTTTCAAAGATCGTATTGATCAAAAAATATAACTATTCTTAGCAACCATTCAATTATACTTCGATGCCAGTTCTCGATGACTGGGTACGACGATGTAGTTCCCAATATCATAACAGCAGAGAGATTACTGTCTGTTAGTCTGGAACTTTGATTGTTTTTTAAATGTTGTCATCGCTGTTAATAACTACTCACATCTGTAGGTAGAACTAAACCTACAAATGTATTGTTGGGCAAACGAACGAATTTTTTCAAACTGTTCTGCAGGCAGCCGTCGCCAGAAGGAAATAATATGGTCAAGTGACGGTGTAACACTCTGTTATAGAAATCTAATTCTCAGTGTCGAATTATTTTTCAATTCAATAACCTCTAATTGAAGGTTTTCATGTAACTGGTAAATCTTTGGTTCAGGAAACAAAAAAGGATTTATGAAGAATGCGACATTATTCTTCTCTTTTTCAGATTCATCAAATCCATACTCAAACACCTCCAGAAGACTTTACAGTTTAATCCGATACTGTTTAGCATTAAATGATTTTTCTAGTAAACGTGCCTTGAGAGTCAGAAGTGCATCTATAATTCCTTCTGTCAACTGTCTGATAAACAGACGAAGTTTCATTTTGAATGAATAGATTTCATCAGAAAGATTTGTGGATTGTTTATCTTTATCCTGAAGCCTCTCATTTAAACAGTTTAAATGAGACGTTATGCCGACCATGAATGCCAGATATTTGAGCCAGTCATCATTCAAAATATATTCCCGTTCTATATGTAATTCTTCCTATTTCAGAAAGAAATCGATAAATACTAATTTTTAGAGCCCAAAAATGTGACAGAACCTTTCCTTTTGAAAGCCATTCAGTTCCACAGTGCTGCAGTAGTTCGCCATATTCCTCGTTCATGTCGGATAGAAACTCCCTGAACTCTTGCCTGTTCAGAGCCCTGCTGCGGATTTTGTTAACACATCGAACAACAACATCCATGACATTTTTGAGATTCAATGTTTTCCCACATAGAGCTTCTTGGTGAAGAATAAAGTGATATTTATAATATTTGGCGACCTAGAAACTGTTCGAGTAATGTTCGACATCCAGATATACTACCCACTATCCCCGGATCTCTATCTGTGCATATACACACCAATTTTCTCTATTCCATATTGTTCTACTCTCCAAGATTTTTGAGAGATTCGCAGAGATCGCTTCCTTTGGTAGTTGAATGCAAAGACTCAAGTCCTAGTATTTCTTCAATAACATCAAAGTTTTCGTAGATTGTTCGAACAAAAGCTGGGATCTGAATTGTATCAGAAATATCAATCGATTCATCCGTTGCCATTAAAAAAATGAACAATTTTTAGTAGTATCTTGTAATAGAAATGAACATCATTAGCTAACTCTTCCACAAGCCTGGTCATCGTATTATTTGATAAGGGGATCTGATCACATTTTTTTTCGCAGTTTTTATCATCAAGCATTCTAGCATAAATGCTAACAGCGGGTTTTATTATTTATTCTGCATCTGTGAACGGCTTCATTTTGCGAGCTTTAATAAGAGCAATTTCATGTGAAGCAAAGACAGTACTAATGCTATGAGGTTAACCTTTGTGAAAAATGATCGTTGAGTAACAGAGCACCTTCTTTTTATGTATGAATTCTTTCGTGAATCCTAATTAATTTGTTATTTAACATTTATCTCTGAATGTTTTGTCGTAAGATAACGCTCAAGACTCTATATTGTTGCATGTGAAAAAAATCCGTACATCAAATAAGCAGGTTTTCCCTATGAGTTCGGAGCAAACATAAACTTAGCAGTACAATCTGATNGAAGGTAGCCAAACCGAGGAAAATACAATTGATACATTTTTAGGAGAATTTCTATGGATAAGAAGAAACTCTGAAAATGTGTAGAAAGACTTTGAGATTCTATTAGAGGTGTCGAATTTAGAGAATAATCATTTTTCCAGTTTAATTCTAACAAATATATGTAAAAATAAGCAACAATATTAAAATATAAATTTGTACCACATGTTTCTTTTTTGGTTCAAATATTTTGGGTTATGGCTCATCCTTATAATTATTTATAACTCGTAAAAGTGTTTTAGTATGCGAAAAATCAAGAAATAGAGGTCAAAAACGAACGAATACTGCGCATTCTCGAAAGTTATGGTTTGGTGGAACGATCATGCTATTCAGCCGCGCAATAAATACGTTCGGATATCTATTAATGCAAAACCCGGTATTATCGAAAGGAATTATCACGATATCTTCCAAGTTTTATTTGTGTTACCATCTCAGGACCTGAGCCTCAGTTTACTTCTTGAATTTATTTCACAAAGGCAATAAAATTCAGAAAACGACAGATAGTCTACCCAGTATGAGATTTGTTTTTCATCTTTAAATAGTCAGGATGCTTAACCAACATATTTATAAAATGTCATCGTGATCGAATGAACGGTAGAGCAATGCATTAATAACAAACATATAAACATACATTCATTTTTATTTATGTAGATATAAAGCCGAAATAATATAACAATTTAGATTCGCAATTAAATATGGATCAAGAAAAAGGTAAAGAAAATATAATGCTAGAAACAGTTCCGACAGTAATACATCCAAGGATGAAAACTGTCCTGTTCCTCTTGTCCTTTTCAATCGTTGTCCAGTCGATGATGGTAACGGGTGCACTGAATGTCTGTGTCAGCACCATCGAAAAACTTTACCAATACAGGAGCTTCCATATCGCCTTCATCGACATGTGCTACAACATTGGTTTCGCACTGAGTGCATTCACTCTTGGATATGTCGTCACAAAACGAAAGATGAAATGGATTGGCCTTGGAATGTTTCTAATTTTCGTTGGTTGTATCGTTTTCATAATTCCAACCTTCATAGTCAAAAATTACAACGTCAAAGGTATCAAGGCCTTACTCGTGTGCTCAAATATCTCAGACGATAGACCGGTCGAATGCCACTATGGAACCTATGGGTTTCTGGCCATAATGTGCTCAGGGTATATGATCATTGGAATTGGAGCAGCACCTTTACACACAATTGCGATCAATGTTATGCAAGAAAACACCTCGCCAACACAAGGGGGTCTCTTCAATGGCATCTACTATACATTTGCTGCCCTTGGGCCTGCTTTAATGTTCGTAGTCTACTCGTTTATCATCAAGATACCATTCAGGATAGTTAAAGACGCCCATGACATATTGTCACCAAGAGATGAGGGTTGGGTTGGTGCGTATTGGATCGTTTATGTTATGGGAGGCGCATTAGCATTAGCAATTTCGATCCCAATCTACTTCTTTCCGGTTAACATAAAATACCGAAGGTCGATCTCCGAAAATGCAGAAAGGATTACAATCCAAAGATTTTGGTGCATCACTAAACGAGTTGCAACAAATAAGGAATTTATCTTGGTTTCGATGGCCATGTTCTTCGACGGAATGATGAATAATGCAATTGGTGTATTCCTATCCAAGTATACCGAGGCGCAGTTCAAAATATCCTCAGATCGGGCAGCACTTTTCAGTGGACTAATTATAGTAATAGGTGCGGCTATCGGACTGTTTTCTGGAGGCCTCCTAATCAAAATATACAACTGGAATAATCGAAAATTGATTTTAACAACTGCACTCATCTCTTCCATAGGCATATTCACATTATTCTTCCTATTTTTTCGATGTTCAGATAATCCAATAAATGGAGTGTTGCCGGACCAAAACAGTATCAAATTCGAAAAGACTCTGGCTATACAATGCAACTGTAATATCCTAGAATATTATCCGGTGTGTGTGGATGAAAGAAAATCATACTATTCTCCCTGTTCGATCGGCTGTCGATCTCAAAATATACAGGACGACGGGAGTTACACATTTTCAAACTGTTCAACAGAATATGTATCGACGCCAGAAGTTATAGTAAAACAGGGAAGATGTAGTATCGCCTGTAAAATAATCGTGATTTTTATGATAACGGCTTTCATTTCATTGGTCACCGAATTTATTATGTATATCCCACAGATTACTTACACAATGAGGGTTCTTGACGATGAAACCAGGTTATGTGGGTTATCATTACAACAAATATTTGTGAGGATCTCATACATGATAGGTCCTGTGTACCAGGGAAAGTTTTTTGACTGGTCCTGCACAATATTTGCGCCAACTGTGAATTGTAGCAATACGAGTAATTGCATCGATTATGATTTAAAAAACTTATCATTTTCCTTTGCAATACCTGCGATTGCTCAAAAGTTTCTGGCGACTATGTGCCTCTTCTTAGCAGTTTACTTTTCGAAGAAGGAACTTCGGATAAAAGCGCACGAGATGGAAGTCAACCCACAAGCTTGATTCAAGTGTATCTCCATAAATCAGATTTTTTATTATTTTTTATTGTAATAAACTTTAGTTTTTTATTTTCCTTAAAATTTAACACATTTTTTCGGCATAATAACCCGTCATCTGTCCAAGTGCAGGTTTAATTCCCGGGTATTGAGTCGGAATGCTAATGCAGAGCATCTTGTGAACCCGGAGAGTGATTTTCATGCAATTTACTTCATTTTTACCATAAAATAAAATCCATAAAAGTGGTGAAAGGTCATTTCCTTTATGTCAATGAAACTATAATATCTTATGTTATTTCTTCTGGCCTTTTGGAGAGAAGATAGAATGTCATATTTGGAGAATAAAAATATATTTCATTAGCATAAAAACGTCATCAATAACGAAAATACTTTTTATAACGTTTTGAAGGCATAAATAGTTTTCCTGTTGTTTGAGAACAATTTAAGAATTATAAAGAATACCGAACTTTCCGGTGGGTATGCCCTGTCTTTTCCCCAAGATTTGAACCCCGTGGCTAATATATGAATTTTTACAGTTTGCCGTTCTTTCTCGACTATGAGATATTGGGGGTTTTCCAAAGATTTGAACTCTATGACTTATACAAAAGGTGCGGCTTACATATGTACAGAATAAAAATTATTTGAAAATTTAGGGAGTGCGGCTTATATAAGGGCGTGCTCTATACAGCGGGAAATACGGCAATAACTCATTAATCAGAAAATAAAAAGTAGCTTTGCTTCCAAAACAACCGTGTGTACTCTATTCAAAATAAACTTCATAGAATGCGCCAACTTTTGTTGAGGCATTTTGTCAACAGTGCAAATAAATTAAAAACCTTGTATAGGTCTGGTATGATAATATGAATCAATGCCTGCCTACTTAAACTTCTAAACGCATGAGATGATCATAATAGGAGATTTCTTTATTCTTTGATCTTGACAGAAAGTCCATTTGTCATGTTACAGATTTTAACATTTTAGAAATTAAGTCGCATTAAAACATTACCCAATAGCATCTTATCCACTTGAAGTGAATCACGTTCTGTCCCTTTATTTTAAACCACCTTTGAGGAGCATTATGGTTTCTAAAAATTACTATTTTAAGGAATTGGCATACAAGAATTCATATATACAATAATTGTTGGCCTCTTTTAGGTTAGAATAATACACGATTTGTATTATAGACCATTTTTTCTTAAAATATTAAAAAAACCATTGAGCCCGAGCTACCTTATTTAGGATCACAAGGACTCACTAATTAACTTAAATATCAAAAAAATTTGGTTGATTTTATGTCTGAAACTTTAAATGAAGGGTGGATGTTTAAGTTTATTTAAATGAGGATATACAAAGAAGAAACATTTGGCTTTGATTGATAATATATCTTAGCGATAAAAACCACCTGCGTCAAATATCAACCGATTTTAACAAATCAATTCCTGCTCATTGACTGATTGAAAATATGGATTAGTATTTCTACGTCTGGTTTATTGTGGATTTTAGTTAGCTTCAATATCAGGAAAAGCGCTGAGTCTAATCGTCCAAATAGAATGAGAAAGCAAAGGCTAAGGTTGTGCTGATATTAAATTCGATGGGTAGGGGGATGTTAATATTTCATCTCAATAAGTAATGCGTCACAAAATGAAATATAATGAACGATCTTCCAAAAAATAATTTCTGTCAAATATTTAAGTTGGTTGTGAGAAGTGAATAGACTGGATGTGCGTATTCTAAAGCAAAATATCATATAATAATCAAAACAGTTTTCACATACACCTCGAATCTCAATTATAGCCACCAAATTTAACTAAGCTGCTCAAATATCTGTCTCAGAAAACAACCACAACTCTTTTTTTCAATGCAGTACGAGAAAGGAACATTCATTGAAAATTTGTGCCAACAAATATATTTCATTTTAAAGTACATTAGAAGCCTAGCTCATCGATTTTTGGATCAGTTAAAAGTCCAAAAAAACAGTGTAAAACATTTACGGTTTTACTAAAGGTTCCACCAGACCCACCGGATGAACCGGACTCAAAAGATGGATGATCCACCCCTTCCCTTCCTGTCGTAAATCAAGCATTGAAATCAATAAAAAATTACCTATTTTGGAAAAACTCGGAATTATACGGAGAAAGATTCTTTTTTACAATTTGAACACCAACAATTTTAAAAATAGTCCGGTGGGTGCAGGAGCTAGACCGTTTCAAAATTTAAAATAGAGTAAAAGACAGCTACATTGCCTGTTTTTTAATGTAATAACTAATTTTCAACTTCCGATAAACATGAGCAGAAAAATTTAAAACAGCGGAAATAAATATTTGAGTTTTGGGTGATCCTTGTACACTTAAGCACAGTTCTCACAAGTTTCATGTATTTTTAACGTAAATATGTAAAGTTCATTTTCCTATGTAGAATTTGGTATTATTTCCAAATAGGCAATTTTTAATTCATTTGAAATCTATTTATGAGCGACAGGAAAGGGGAAGGGAAATCTTTTAAGTTTGGTTTAACCTTCAGCGAAACTAACTAAAAATGAATACCTAATTTTGCACAAAATAATAAAATTTGAAGGAAGCAAATAAAACTAGAAACTAAATGACCATTTTAATGGACCATGCTGCATAGCTAGCAAAATGCCAATTATGCAGAAATTTTGACGTATTCATAAATAATCTCATTTGTTCCTTCAAGTAATTGGAAACTGATCATCTGTTGTAGATCATTATATAGTGCCTCGGCTGTTTTAGGAAGACGACTAACATCTATTTAAGTCAACCTAAATCGAATTTTTTGTACGTTCATTAACGGATCAACAAATAAAAGAATATCAGTAGGCCCTATACGGTCCGGTTGGTCCTGTGCACCCTTCAGAGATATCGGGTTCTACGGCTCTGGTCAGTTGTGTGCTTTTGTCGGTATGTAGCCCTTTTTGGGTTATATTTCCAACTATTCCCCACTTCCAATCGCTCGTAGATGAATTCAAATGAATTAAAATTTGCCTATTTGGAAATAATGCTAAATTCCTCATAGGAAAATGAAAATTATATTTTTTGCCTTAAAATACATGATTCTTATGGGACATGCATAAGTATACAAGGATCTCTCAACACTTAAATATTTATTTCTTCGTTTTTTAAATTTTTTGGGTTTTGTCTATCATAGCATTTGAAATTTAGTTATTACATTAAAAAACAGGCAATCTAGCTGTCTTGTACTTATTTAACTTTTTAAAAGGTCTGCCACCCCACCTACCGTAGCTTTTGTAAAATTTTGGCGTTTAAATTGCAATAAAGAACCTTTTACTTCAAACGATTCAGGTTTATTCAAAAATATATATACTTTGTTTGATTTTAATGCTTATATGAGCCACAAGAGGAGGAATTGTCCACTTTTTGAGTCCGGTTTGTCTACTGGAACCTTCTCTGACACCCTTTACAAAGCACATTTTTTCGAAAACCGCCCTCTTTTTTGTTCAAACCATCCTATTTTTTCAAAACTCGGTATTATATCATTTAAAAATACCACATATAAGGCAACAAGTATATTAATTTGGTCCCCATAATTAAAAATATATAACAAGATATTTTTCTAAAAGAGTGAATAATTGATTCTTTCTTGTAGCGACGCTTCTGGATAGACTCGCATATAATAATTATTATTATATTCTAGAAAACGAGCCCACAAATATATGCAAACCTGGATATCCTTTATTTGACTATATCTCCGTTGAAAGCCTCAAAGATTTCTGTATAAAATTGAAGATACGTTTAATTGTGTTATTTCGCTTAAAACAAAAGAAAACCTGTACTCATTCTATGGAATCTGTACAAAATTAACGAGAATTAGGATGTTATGGTGGATATGCTCATATGTAACAGAATTCATCTTCAATTTTAGCGTTAAATTATGGTAAAATGGTCCGGTTTGAAAGAGAGTTAAATTTCGAACGCGGTCAAATAATACGATAGATAAGGGTATTAAACACGAATAGGTTATATAGTTCATCTATTCAACGTATTTCCAAGACGTAAATACTAACCAAACGGTTCTCTTCTAGCTAAACATGGTCGAAAGCAGGGGTGCCCAACCTTTGATCACTACAGGTCATTGGACAGCTAACATCAGAAAAGTCTCAAATAACGCCATAACAAAATTTAAATTAGTTTTGATGATTTGCATACTTTTCGTCTCCTTAGAGCTTGTCTCTAACATTAAATTTTCACTCATCATTTTAATGAATTTGTTTATATTGGCAAACAATATAAATAATAACAATGGCCAATTATAAATATAATTTGACAATTCCATCATACATGTGAAATTTTTATGGTTAAAAACGACGAACAAAGAGGGAAAAAATGTGTTATAATAAAATGATCAAACCAGTATCATATTTATGAGGGAAGTAGGTCGAACATCGCCTCAAATTGTAATATAGGATTTTTCGATCTATTAAATGGTCTTTGCAACCAATTTAACAATTTTTGCAATCTAGTTAATAAAAGTTGCCACAGATCAAAAAATAATTGCACTAGCGGAATAATTAACCTTTATATGCCATTTTTGTAAATTTTCAGATCATTAGGATGTTTTCAAGAGTTAACAAGGTGAAAACCATCGTTTGTTATCAAACACGAACCAGGATGTGAAAACGAATGAAACAAATGTTTGGACGCAAATCGAACCAGGGAGTTATGGATTTCTACTTTGATTTATGCCGGATCGAGAATAATTATAACCCCCATTATGCATAGAATCCCTTCCCAGTTAGCTCATTCGAAATACATGGTTTGTGAAATTTTCAAAATTTCTAACAAATTTAAAGAACAAAACAAAAAACTCTCCTCCTTGTTTGATTCACTGACAACCAATGTTAAGATGGTTTTAGCAAATAAAATTCGATTTTAGAGAAAATATGGTTTCTCAAGTTTTGCACAATTGGCGTAATTGAGAATTTGGAGATGGACTGAAAAAATGAAAGTTGATAAAACAAGGTTAATTATCCCTCTCATGCAGTTATTTGTTGATTTGAGGGTACTTTTATCAAATAAATTGCATATTATTAAATAGATCGATAAACCCTAATTTCTTCTCCCATAGTCGCTGAATGTTTGCAAACCCCCTTTTTGAATTGATTGCTTCTTATTTTTAGGGTATTCGACTCCAGCTAGATACTGACAATAAGAAGACTTGTTTTTCTGTCAATCGTTCATCAGGCCATCAAAAATAAACCTACAGATAGGTGGCTACTCAAAAACAATAATTAAAGGCTGGTATCTGACACACCCCCAAACCCACATGGCCCGTTAAGAGCAAATATAGCGGGCGATTAAACCCATGATTTAGCTTTAGCTTTTTACAAAAAAGTATCATTAATGGTTGTTAATGTACTCTTGCAATTTAACATATCTCCATGTAGTTCGTCAGTGAGAGGCTTCATCGTACTATGCAATCCATGGCTATAGTGTTTAGCGTTTCGCTTTCATTTTTTAAACACTGTTTACTTTCTGTCACAAAAATATGCGCATAACAGTTCAAATATTATTAACCTTACATTGAAGCATAATTTCAATATTTAATTGATCCTGTTTAACTAATGTTAACTTTCCTATTCAATGAATTTAAAAGAAACGAGCAGTATCATCACAATAAAATTCTTAAAATTTTGATCACGCGCAATAACCGATTTTAAAAATTCTTCACGGGCCGAAGTTTGTGCACCCATGGTCTATATAACAGGCTCCCAAACCCCTTCTCTAGATCAAAAGTTGCTCGCCAGCTGTTTTGAGGTTGTTTGGGAAGCTCAAAATTTTTTAAATTTATTTAAAAGATTTAAAAAAAGGATGAATTTTAAGCACGTCTTCAACATACGATTATTAAATATTGTTGTGGTTTTTATATCATTTACTATCTATTTCTCAAAAGATTTGGGCGATAAAAGTTAAAAATTCCCATTTTATATCGTCGTCTACAATTTAAAGTACACTCGACTCAATTTTGTTGTATGATACAACTGTTTAAGGTCAGCACTAAAGGTGGTTTTGTGGTAAAATAGGATTTTCATATTCGAATATGGTTTTTATCTATAAAAACACGAAAAATAATAACCAAAAATTGAAATTTGAATTGAAGCGAAAAGTTGAAGATTTTCTTGACCATGAATTCAATTCTGATTGGACTGATAGGTTTATGTTTGCTCCGAACCCATGTGGAAAACCTGTTTGCTTGATATGCGGATTTTGTGTTTCACATTCAACAAAATTTGATCTGGCTGGTCACTTCTCTACGAAAGATTCAGAGATAAATATCAAATACCCAATCTACTAGGATTCACGGAAAGAGTTCAGACATAACCAAGAATGTTCTCTGGATACTTAACAGTCATTTTTCACCAAGGCTAACGAATACAGAAAGAATTTTGTCTTTGCGTCTTACGAAGTCGCTTTTTTTGGCATGACAAATACAAGTTCACCAATGAAGA
>JWZT01005293.1:33156-43268 GCA_000827895.1 Thelohanellus kitauei
ATCTTTCTTCCTGTGGCCTTCCAGGTATGGGATCCTGTAAGGCATTTACCTGCCTATATGTGGACCACACAAGCTGGCCTTGACTGCCAGGGTGACCCCGTCTCGGTCGGCCTCTTATCGGCCCGTTACTTCTGGGCCTTGCATCTGGAGAGTATTGGGCCATCAGCAATGGTCTACCTGTTATTTTGCCACTTGTTCCCCTTTGCCAGCTTGGCCTCTACTGAACGGCTGGCGTTTCATTAGCTTGTGAAGCCTGATGAGCACCTCGTACAGTACTACCAGCAGGTTGCGACAAGGGGGACTTGGGGTGGCCTATGTAGGCCATTCCTTTGAAGTTTAGGCCTGTAGGGTCTCAGGGGCATAACGTGAGAAGAGTAGGAATACATCTCCGCTAACAAATTCAGAAAACTTCACAGATCTCACTCTCGTCATGAGTTGGCGAATTGAAATTTCCTTCCGGCTCGATGTTTTCCTGGGCACGGTTGGCCGGCGCCTATCTCAGGCAAGGGAGCAGTAAGGGAAGTCGGATCTGGGAACTGGTCCCTAGAATACCTTGGACAAGGCAGTGGTCCGTGGACAGATAGAGCAACGCCATCCAGAAAAAGAAGCTTCCGTTGGTATGGCCGGAGGCTAGATACCTCGGGCCACGTCGTGCTTCGACCAGAAGCTAAAAGCCTAATTTAACGCTAAGTAAGCAAGGGTTCAGTAGAATCAACCAGCTTAAAACCGGCTCTTCACTCGTTGGCATATTGCTGACACTATCTAGGCCATGAGCATCCCTGGGCCGGATCAGCCTTCTATCAGGCGTGTGCCAGTGAGCCCGCAACGGCCTCTAATTGAGTCACACCTGACTGGATTATCGCCTGGCTGCAGGCCTATCAGGCGATAATTGCAGGGCGGTAATGGGCCAGATCGCGTGTCGGATGCACGAGATAGCCGAGTAGAGCCGCGATGTATGGGTTACTCAGGTTGGCCCGTTCTATAGCGGCCGGCCCGATCTCCCGTAGTGCGTTCACGACTCCCAATAGAGGCGCCGGGAACGCGAAATAACCGAATCGCCCGAAGAACGATAGGCAGAATTCTGCAGCTGGTGGATGATTGGATGAGCTAAGAACACCTCAGGGTTACGGTTTGACCGCCACACGGTCATGTTTGAGGCATTCGGCCTCAGCCAACTACCTCATCCATTAACAACACGGGCCACTGTTTACCTCATCAACTTGTGCAAAAAATTTCTACAAACATTCTCTTGTTTTCGGACAGGGTTCGTGAAGTAGAAATCATCATTTTGTTTAAATTTTTACGAAATCGTAGGTGAAAGACAACACATGATTAGTGTCGGTGCTTATGATTGAATCATTTATAATTGGATAGTAGGGGGTTTTATCTTCAAAATGGACCATGCCACATAAACAGCACCAAAATTCAATCTAGCATAACATTTATCATCTTTTTAAATAATGCATGTATTTTTAAAATTGAAATAGCTTTTTTGGTGCTAAAGTAAATTAGGCCATTTTGTTGAAGCACTCCCTACTCTTAGGCCTGTGTTGATATTCCAAATGGATCAATTTGATATTAAAAACTGATATCTAAAAGAGGATACTGAATTGAATATTCGTATATGTCAGAATCGAATTGAGTCAATGGTGGTACTAACACGTGAATGACGACAAATTTAGAGTTTTTGACTAAATCATCCCATCGACTAAATTAGTATCAAATTATATGAGATTAACTTCAACACGCAGACAAATATTTCCCGAGCTCTAATTAAAACCAGAAAACCAAGACTTGGGAAGTTCTCAATCGTTTACCACAAAGATTCAGATTGTTCGAATATCTATATCATGGTTCGCTTTAAGGTTTTTTCTTCAAGAGATCCATATAATCACAGTTCCGTTCTATTGTTTACTTGTGCGAGACTATGGGATGGTAAACTCCCATGTCCTAGAGTTGCCAATAAACTGAGCGAATGCAGCCGTTTATTGTATCTAATAATCGTTTTGTATTATTTTCAACAGGGCGAATAGTGGTTTACACTATTGGTACCTAGTTTAGCATTCATAAACGGAGTTTTTCAGGATTACATTCAGAAATCTGAAATGTATCAATAAAACGAGCAAATAATAATTAATATTTCTTATCATCCCATCTTAAATTAATGTCAAGTAGATGAACTTTTCACAGTGATTGATGTAGCATACAAGATTTACTCGCCCGCAAGTTTATAATCATTCTTGGTGTGATTTTTGTATTCCCTTCCCTGTACCATCTATTCAACAATAGATTTTATATCGGTAAATAAACTCTTCGAGTGGATTGAAAAATGGATAATATCTGGAAAACCATTTTAATTCATATGGATGAGTTATAAAATTTCGCATCACTATAGTGAAACCGAGCCTCGTCCATAACAAGCGTAAACTCCCCTCACTTTCCAACAACTGTCGCCAATGTTTTAAGAAATTTATTTTGAACTTGGGATTCAAATCCCGAAACATTCCATTTTTAAATCCAAAACCTAGTATCTTCATGTGATAACTGATGTATTTTTGGCCGATATAACGATGCATGATTCTGAGAATTACGAATGATTCGACTGGGTTGAATCGGAACTCGTTGAATGGAGTCAAGATTTTAGATTTCGAACCGAGTAATTTCTAATCATGCATCGTGTAACTTCGTGTCCGTTACCCATCAGCAGTTTCCATGTCACCGATTGATATCTGAAGACCAAAATCCTTGACGTTTTTATTTATGAATATTGATTTTCACAGATGCTTCGTTCTGACAATCGTTGTATTGATCCTTTGTTTTGTCATCCTCTCATTATGGATAGCATACAGGAGATCGATTCAAAATTTGGAATCATTCTACACAATATACAAGGATAAAGGATTATTCGATGAAGAGTTCTCTTCCGACGTTGATACGTTAGAGTTTGAAATTTCAAAAAAGATGCACTAGAATTCAGTTTATGTATTTCATTTGTTTGATTTTCATCACTAAAAAATCGAGTGGCTAGCTTCTTGGATCATTAAATTTTGGTAGTTGGAATATGTATATTACTTATCCGTTGTTAAGTACGCTTATTTGCTTTTAACATACCCTACATTTGATTTCACCGTTTTCGTGTATTCTAGATATGGCCCCTTCATTTTCGATATCTGCTGAATAAGCGTGCTTACCAGACTTCTCATCCACTTTACATTTTTTGTTTAATATTTTTGGCAGAATACCGAACGGTGTCGACGATATATCTCCATAATTGACGGATTCTTACCACATGGGCTCTAAATCGTTTTTATCCATTTAAAACGATTGGATTTATATTATCAACTTTCAATAAGGGATCCTTACCTTGCGTCTAACTAAACACACATATTCCCATGTTATTTTTGAATGGATGAAAATTAGTTATTAGGGAGATCAGTACATAATAGGAGTATCAATTTTATATCTCCAAAAATCTGTTGAATTCGACATGGAAGATTTAATTTATCGAATAGACTTGATCAGATGAGCATTAAGTCCTCACAATCTTAGCAGGGTTTTCCCAAAAACATTTGACTGGCATACTCAGCAAGAGCCACGAATGAGTTAACATAAAGATCCACAGTGGTCGTGATGCATAATAATTAAAGAGCAGATCCGAAACATTCATAAAAAGTTGTATGGAATTGTTCTGAAGCAGTTTGACTCAGGTATTCTTTTACTAAAATTTATTCATTTAAATTAACCTCAACCTGAAAATTTTGGTTTTATACCTCCATGACGAGAAGTATATTTTCCGATTAAACAGAAAATAATCTGATGCCCCAGAACCATATCTAATGGGCCAAACGTTATATATCTTTTGGTTTTTGATTTAATTAACAACTATCCGCCACGAATGTTGATATTTAAACTCACATTTTCGCTCTGGTCTCATAACAATTTTGATTGCGTTGGATAGGTATCATAGCGTATAAGTTTCAAATTTAATATCTGATACCCATCGGGATATCAAGAGTATGAAGGTTTCGTTGCACCAAAATTAAGAAAATGCTATCAATTAACCCATAGTTTAATTTTTCATTTATCGAGCCTGTTTCATGTATCATAAGGAAACAGTCAAAAACAACCTAAATTAATTTGTTTAATTTTTAATGGCAGAATTCTTAAAATTTTAACAACCGTCGTTATATGAGTAGAATTTTGGAGATCGGGCTCTTCTCAGTTAGATTTGAATGACTTGTTATGATACTAAAAATGGATTATCTCTGAATTTTCTGCTTGCTGATTACCCCAGATATAAGTTGATTTAACCTCCCACGAATATTAACAAATTCACAGAAGCAAATATCTGAAAATGCTTCAAAAATAATTCAATGATTTTTTGGTAATCAAGTCCTTTTTGGTTGGCAGAGAATGGAACAGCATTCTTGGTGAATCTCGAAAAGTGCAATGGTTACGATCTAACAGAAGGAACAGCTAAATTGGCAAAATTATGTTTCTCGTGGACAACGTGAAGCCGTTTTAAACGTGTCGCATTTACCTGAAGACCCCAAATGTGTTTATATAAGAAGCCAGCCAGGTTGGTATAGGCATGATTCAGGCATAGGTAAGATTAGGAGATATTCGAAAATTTTGTGATTAATTCGCAGATTTGACACTTCCGGAATTTTTTAAACAACTGCACCAAAGCCAATTTCGCAATAAGAGCTAAGAATCCCGAGGTTTACGGATTTAAAATATTCAGAGCATTGACAATTTTTTTAAAAAATTGCGTTTTATACTGTTTAATTAACTAGAGTCGAACAGAATTAGCAACAAAAATGTTATATGCCAGGTTTTGTCAATTAAAATGGATGCCGCATATGCATGTTTCAAATTCCGACATGAGATCATCATTGTTATGATTTAATTCATACTTTCAATCGGAAAAAAATGAGAAAATACAGTCAAGTGATTAAAAGATTTTAAAGCAATTTCACGATTATACTAATTTCAAAATTACATATGAAATGGATTTAAATATTGATTCAGGATTGTGTGCTCAAATCGGTATTTGATCAAAGATTATGGTGCAAAAATCGAAAGTTAAACATCGGTATTAGGAAAAAAAGCTCCAATGATCTGACAACGTTCATGAGTGCACATTACTTCATAATTTAGCAATATTTCTAAAGCGATACAGTGTTTAAGAACCTTTGGTTTGTCTTGTATGACCTGCCTTGTGCGTGCTAATTCCGCGTGTTAAAAGGAATCCGAATAATAGTATTGATCAAATATTTGTTGAACTTAATAGAGAATGATAAGGCATATCTTGTTGAGCTTTTCAATAGTTTGGGCAGCACCCCTGACTGACAGGAAAGGGTGTCCAAATACACCCTACAAGTTGGTGGATCGTGACCAAGAATCTCTTGATCTGGTCATTTTTTTGCAGAATTTCGAAAGGTACAGCGAATCAATGATTATTCAGACCCCATTTTTCAAATCCTATCCTCAATAAAATCGATGAGCCCTTTACAATCTGTGAACAAGTGAACGAAACCAAAGATGGAGTGAAACAGCGATCCAAATTGGTTAATTATGACGAAGCTGAGGTGTTCACAAAAAGTTTTGATATTCTAATCCAGAAAATGAAATTTATGTATTCTACCCGTTGAAACCTTTGCTGAAAAAGATGTGTCCATTTTCTCGATACCTCAGCATCATATTTATGTGCCCTATGTACACTAACCACCAAAAAGCGGTAACCGTTTTTCTGATTCAGCCAAAATTCATTGGAAAGGATGTGTGTGATTTCGTGTTTGTAAGATATGAGGCGCACGTTTGTTTCATCAACTTCACCACCGATTTCAAACTCGAGGACTACAAAAATTACTCTCTTGATGATATCAAGCTCAATAAACTGATCATCATGTCATTTTTGGTGCTTTCAATGTACATATCCTGTATAATAGAACCTTCGTCATTTTGGCACTCGCTTTGATTTTATTACACTGTACAACTGATTGTACTAATTTCTTCCAGTCCAAAAATTCACATTACAAGATTGTCGAATCGACGCCTGAAAAAGACTTTGAAAAACCAACGCTAGAAAAGGACAACGACACATCGATCCCTGATGTCAAAGTCGATAGAGGTCCCACCGTAAGTGTGATATTTAACAAGAAGGACAAGGCGATAGAAGAAAAAACCAAAACTCCCGAGAATAAGCCTTATACTCCACCAAACACCCGGCAAACGCAATCTCCATCTCGAGTTTCATTTAATGTATTCTATAATATTAAAAAAAGAGAATAGAACCTGTAAAACAAGAACCATCATCCGATATCAAGGGGGAAAGTCCGAAAACAGGGAATAATTCTCCTCAAGTTCGTCTTGATGAAAATGAACACGTAAAATACTTCACTCCTCCAAATACAGGAGTAGATTCACCCAGACTCAAATGAACCACCATTTATTTTGTGACTTTTTTGATAACTCAATTTGTCAACAAAATTATAAATTTTTCGAGCAAGGAAAAATTTAATGATTAAAAACTTGCATTCAGTTCAAATTTAAGTAACCTACAAATTTTTAGAACTCGGTCAATCGAAACATAAATCATGATTATTAATAACACAGTGTCTGCACATAGAAATAGATTCTGGTACCACAGCTTATTCTTGTTTTATCCTGAAGTAATCAAAAAAATGTTCTTTGTGGTTTTCTACCTATGTTCGTTGAAATTGAGTAATTTCAGCCAATGACTGTTTGTCTTGAACTAAACTTTATTTCATCCTTCGCATCTTCACACTTTTTTAGATATTTATCACACCAAGTAAACAAAAAGGAAAATAATTTGAAACTTAATATAAATAAATTGAATTTTATCTAGATACAAAGAAGTATAACGATCAGTCATATTTGTAAATATTTAGTCGTCGTAAAATTTACGATAAAGACCCATCGAAGCTCGATTTAAGATTCTTGTATGATCAAGCGTTGAACTCCAGCAAATAGATCAACGTTTTTCTTATTTCTACTCCAATATTTGGTTTGCAATTAACTACCTGTACAGTTAATCTGACATTTAAACACAAAAATGTGTGGTTGAATTAAAAGATATTGTCACAATGTAAATTTTGGCTTTAGAAACTTGTGAATATTTATTAACCCGTATAAGCAGAGATTTTTTATTAAGGTTGATATCTAAGTGAGTGAAGCTTTTAATGATATAATAAAAATATATAGTTTGTTAAAAGACAATCAGCAGATCAGTCTATCAATCAAAGAAACGCATACTTGATGCGGAATTTAACTTACAGTTAGATCGCATCAATACCATCGGTTAAGATAACTTGTAATCCGGTTCACCGATTGTAAATTATTTTCAGTTATAATTATTCAAAAGAATCATTTTTACAAACAGTTTTCTCGTGTTCTAATCAAATCCTAAAAGAGGTGCGAAACGTGGCGGCGATAACCGATTATGTTCAAAAAATATCTCTCACTTCGCGGTCACGTGGATTCTGTTACCTCACTGAAGTTTTCGAAAAGCGAAGAACTTCTGGCCAGCTGTTGTAGGGTATTTATAACGCAGCCTCGGATTGCACAATCAAAATATGGAATCTACGATACCATGGGAAACATGATTCAACCTTCAAAGGTCATCAGATGGTACGCTGATAAACTCATAGGGAATTTCGGATATCAGTTGGTCTGATGACTCATGTTTTATTGTTTCGGGATCGGATGACAGGACTGCCAAAATATGGGATGTTACGACAGTATGATGGTCTCTCGAGCAGGGAAAAAGCATTATGACACTCGATGGCCATTACAGTTACGTAATGTGTTGTCTTTTTAACTCATGGAACAATCTGGTATACACTGGTTCGGTAATTTATCTTGTGATGAGTTCGACCACACTGTGAGGGTCTGGGACACACGGACCCACAAAACAGTTCGGGTGCTCAAGTCCAACAACTTGCCGATTACTTCGGTACCATGCATTTGACCTAGATCGACCTGACCTACGACAATTCTGTGTTGGCCACGGGCAGTTTCGAAAAATTATCGTATTAATTATTGTCATAGTCGGATCTGGTGCGTCCATAACTGGCAATGTGTGAAGACTTTACTCGGTAATGTTTCGTGTTAGCAGATGATCCTCCCACTCCGGTCTCTTCAGTGCGGTTCTCTTACAATGCCAGTTATTTACTTGAATCATCACTTTCAAAGTAATTTTGATCCATGACATAGTCATATCAAGCTCTGGGATATTGTTAACGGAGTGGTAAATTGAGCCTTATTCAGTATGTCAAGCAATACGTTGGACATCAAAATATAAAATATTGCACTCCTTCTATTTTTTATTGTGATAAGGTTAGAATTTTCAGCTTATTACTTTCATATTATTCATTTTTATTTTTGTATAATATCATAGTCATATTTAAATTGATTCAACTTAATTCCGAATCTGGACTTGATAACACCAAGGAATAGAGTTAATAAAGTGGTAAACTTTATATGAACATCTATTTTTGTATTAAAGTAATCTTGTCTATCTTGTATATTTCCTTGTTCTGCAAATCAAATTTAATGCAGATGAAATTACTAAGATAAATATTATCAATCATACCTGGTGTAGAAAACTCATAATTGTGAATTTTCAATTGCAGGTTAACGGTTTCTTACTTTGGGTTTTAATTTGATTCAACCATTTATTTGGCAGCAAGTTCACGAATATTATTTGGTTCAGTACAAATTGAGGATGGGGCTGGCAATTCACACATGTTAGTTTTAATTTTAAATGGAGACTGTTAAAATTTACACGAAATGCCTAGTTTTGAAAAAATTAGAGAAATATTAGATTTTAGTAAATAAGGTATAATTTGCTGTTTGTGTTATCATTTCTCATGCGCTCATTGGTTTATTCTCCAATCTCTTCATATTCAGATATTATATCCCACATAGTCAAAACTGAACTGGCTAATCTATTCAAGAATCAATTTAGCCAAATATATTTCATCCCTATTCCAATATTTTCATCAAATAACGGTGTCTGATTTTACTGTTTTTGTACTCTGCATAACAATGGTTCAGAGGAATATGAAAATGTAATTCGGGCCTTTTATAATTGTTCAAGTAGCTATGGCATTTTTGATTAAATAGAGTACTCTATACTCAATAATTCTATGTGAACATAATTTTAAAATTGAGTCTGCTCTATACTAATATGATGGGGTTGTGCTCTTTCTTACACCATTTTAAAAAAATATAATTACTAGATGTGATTCCAATCTCTGAAAACGACATATTTGGTCTTTTGATGAAATGTACACATAGTTGAGTAGTGCAAGGACTTTCGGTTTTCAATCTATGTTTAGCAAGACGAATTGTTTTCTTGATGGGTTACTTGTAGTATTCTATCAAATTTTAATTCAAGACACGTTTAATGTTTTGTTTTTTGTTATTTGACTTTTTATAATGATTAGTTTGTGATAAGTGGATCTGAAGACCATAGCCTCTATGTTTGGGATGTTCAAACCCAAAATATAGTCCAAAAAATGTCTGATCATGGCGGTAAGAAAGCATTGACGATAGATGCCGTACTTAGCTGTGCATCAAGTGATAATCAGAAATTGATCGCGAGTGGCTCGATGAAAAACGATCCAATGATATTCGTTTACCGTTTCGTAGAACCATAGAATTTATGTAGCTCTCGATTTTTGTCCATATTATTTAAAATTCCAGTTTTCCTCATATCATACTTCTGGATTCTAATTTATAACTTGTCATATTTTTTTAATAATTCAGCCAATATGCACTTTCTTATCAATTCGTGACCTCATAAATCTTTTATCTATTTCGAACTGCAGCAATTATGCCCAAATGTCGTTTGGAAACTGCCGTGGCTAAAGTAAATGTTCCGATGTGGATATAAAGGTCAAATTTCTGATTTCAATATTGATCCTTAGTTTCTAGATCCACTTTTTTCACTACAAGTGTGAAATTAGACTCTGGAAAAATCAGAATACAGGGTTTTTAGGTCTATTTGGGTTTTCCATAGGTCAATTTGGTTTTTCTGCAGTTCAATTTGGTGCGGCCTGTTTATTCAGCGGCGGCTTTAAATT
>JWZT01005293.1:43796-70311 GCA_000827895.1 Thelohanellus kitauei
AGGCAGTTGTGTATTGTTGTTTCCGATAATGTAATATCGAATCGTGTAGCAACGTTCTGACATATTTGCTTTAAACTTAGCCCACAATTTTCGTCGACTAGTTCTCGAATGAAGGTTTTTATCTCCTCGTTGACTTTGAAATGGGTACGTCCACCACGATTTTCTTTGCTGATTCGTCCCGTTTCCGAGTATTTTTTTACAATATTTTGAATTGTGGAACGGGGCAAATTTTCATACTCTGCCACATTTTTCACAGTAGACCCATTTTGATGTGCATTAATGATACGTTGGCGTCGTTCATCGCTTATTTTCTGGTAAGATGATCTTCCTCTTGGAACAGTAGGATCCCCAGTGTTGAGGCTAATGGTAAAAACTAAACTAACCTCTCATCTACGTTAGGGTTGTCGATTTGATTTAGTGGATTTGTATTCATTGACATCTGAGTATAACTAATGTCTAAAATCTTTTCATTTATCATTTAAATAAAATTAAACAGAAATAAATTAATATCTTATAAACTTACCAAGTTGATTTAAAAAGTTGCCGCGTTATAAACAAGCCGCACCAAATTGAACTGCAGAAAAACCAAATTGACCTAAAAACCCTGTATTGGCAACTTTTTTCCAAACCTAATAGGAATGATCTCTTAATTCACTGATTATACCTGAGTTTTTTTCTTTGCATAGATGTAACGCCCGGTTAGGATTTTTAACATCTCAATCTCTTTGAACCACCGAACAGACTGGGAAGACTGATCTGAATTTCTTTTTCCTGAAGTGGTTGCCTTCATAACTATAATGAATCCAGTTTCAAAGATTTACAACAGAGACATCTTATTCAGGCTTCTTCGTATTCAATATATTTACCAAGTACCCACAACAGAGCCCAATTTAAATTTGACAAAACTGACAGAATATCCTTGAATTTGTTGCCATCTTTGAACCATGAACTATTATCTCTATATTATTGCATGTAAATTGACTTCTTGGCGGTGTTTCCGAAAAGTCAACCATTTTTCCTATTTTAGAATGTTATAAATTCGTCAATCCGACTTTACAGGCTGATCAAAGTTATTATCCTCAAAAATGGTGGTATTCCTTAATTTGGCGATCCATGCGCGCGCATCTATAACCTGTTCTATAAATTCTTTTTTAATTCTAAACTATAACTTATTTCATGACTTTCTTGTTATAAGGCTTGATCATTAACGTAAAAAACCAACCTAATTTATCTGGCTTGCGGGAGTCGAAGTTGTTAAAATCCCTCTAATAGTTATCGCAGGCATCACGAAAAGGAAATTAACCGATGTAAACTTGATAAAACCACAGGTTGAAGGATAGAATATTAGGTATTCATTTAATTTGTGCCAAATTACGCTCGCATGGGTCACCAAATTAAGGAATAACAAAATGGGTTTAAGGTAACTAAGAATATTGTCCATTTTAAGAGCTTGCTGATTGTTTCGTTACTTTAACAACAAATATCAAACTTTCGATCATCAACTTAATGACAATTTACAATATAGATCATTGACATAATATGGTTATTAGTTCTAAAGAGGGTGAAGCCAAGAAAAATTGTGGAAAACGGCGCAAACCGTGAAATATTTAAATTGGTTTACATCTTGTGAACACATGGTCTTCAAGTTGAAATATGGCTAAAATTGTTTAAAATTCAATCTGATATGTAATGTGATTGTTCTTAAAAATTTTAGTTTGAAAAAAAATACTATTAGTAGTTGCTTTGTCATCACATCAAGCATTACCAAGAACAGATTCAGGAAGGAAATTTTTCTAAGTTTTAAAAAATAGTGTTGACTTTTCTGTTCAGCTTAGATTTTATAGATAAAGAAGAATCTTTAATTCCTGATGATTTACACTTTTGGCATCTGGGTGGCTTTTTAAATCCAGAAGATAAATAGCCAGATTCCTTGATTAAAGTTAATATCTTGAGATGTTAAGTAGAGTGTTCTTGGGCACTGATAATCTTTTGAGGCAGTGTTCCAACATACAATAGCCATACAAAAATAGAATTATCTTGGGAATAAAATAACTATTCTAAAGCTTGATACAAGTCATCGAGTTTTGATTACAATTAAGGATATGAAAAGCTGCATTACATTAATTTGGTGAAAGAAAATGACAAAAATGTAACAATGTTCAAATTTTAATCCCCTTATCTAGTAAGCTGAAATGATCCTCTTCATGTTTTAACAACATTGTATGAATTTTGGCGCCTAGACACACATAAGCCTCCAGAAGCACGAAGACATTTCTCAAAAAACAATAGGGGTTGTTATCAAAAGGTATAAAAATGATAATCTGTTGCCTGATAAATCCCAATCCACAAAAGCGAGTATAAAGAGTAATATTTATAATTCATCATCGAACTTAAATATATTTTCTATGTAATCGGGTCGGGTGTTTATCATTGAATTAAGTACTTTTTATCAGGTTACTGATTAAATTTTCCGATCAAATATAATTAAAGCTAATACATTATTCTTAGTTTTTTCTAGGATAATACAATAAATTAAACGATCCTTCCTTAACGTTTCATCTAATCACACATAATCTAGATCTTATGATCCATAGTTTTGAATAATCGAACAGGTTTCAAAAGAAATAAACAACAAGGTGAGACAATATTTTTTAATTGTGACCATTAAGCTTTAAAAGTACACTCATTGATCATTACATGTAGACAACCGCCAACATAAAAACATCGCTAAAGGCTCAAAATAGTTATTGGATATTTGTGCGCAACAAATGAATTTGTTTACGAATGGACCACTCACATGGTGAAAAAATTAAAAAATTACCTATGGATATCGTATATGATATCTATCTTTGTTTGGTTTAATGAACATTGTGAAGTAATTATGGTTACTAGGCATGCTCACTTCTGATATTGGTTTCCTGTATATGCCCATGAACCCAATCGACCTTTCCCGTCAGTTTTTGCGGTCATGTAGCACTGATACCTTAAACTCAAAGATTTTAAATGTAAGTCCAACTCTATTTACTCAGGATCAGCGTTTTTCGCATACCGTGATCGATTTGATTAGATGTGATCGAGAAGAGGTCCTTATTCCTACCTTGATGGTATGTCACTCACTCATTTAGGGGTTAAGAAAGATTACGGCAGATTCTAACATTTGTAATGTACTACGGAACGACACCACTTTTATGCGTTTACTGAATGATTTAAGTAAAAAGTTGGTGATTTTTTAAATAGATCTTTCGGGAATGATCAAATGTATCCAATGGTTTCTGAAATAATGGGCAATCTGAATCCAGAAGATTCCCAGCTAAATTCAAGTCTTTTTTCCCAGAAAATTAATCACAAAGTTTCAATGACAAAGCGCTTTGATCGAGTCCGAATGCGGGAGTTTTCGACTTTGAAATACATAATAGAAGTGCCCGGCATAAAAAATACTTCAACAAGAAAGCGCGTTGAGAATTTATTGTTTAAAATCAAAGGGATAAAAAGTTTTCAGATGGACCCCAGGAACGAAATCGTACAGCTGTTTACAAAACAGGAGTTTCGGTTGAGTTTATTCGCTAAAATACTATCTGTTCATGCACATATATTCAACATTTCTTTGATAAAATCCGACGCCGGGGCTGAACAGAAAACTAAGATTGAGCCTGAAGACTATGATCTGGATACTTCTAATTTTTCGACGAATGAATCACCACCAGAATTTCATGGAATGTTAGTAGACCCTGAAAAACAGAAACTGGGTTGGACCACTTCTATTGGTAATTTTTTATCAAAAGTGTTGTATTGGTAGCGATATTTAATGTACTTTATCATCAAATAGTTTTATTCTAAATTTTTAAATCAATCAGCACTACAGAGGCGAATACTTTGTCCTTTTTTCCTCATTTAATATTCATATTCACCTTGTTTATATGTTTTGGCGGATGTTGATCTATACCGAAAAAAATATTTTAAAAAACTAGATCTACATGTCTGGATCTCGGATATATAAAAATATGTTTACACGGCTAACAATCTTTCCTGACGCCTACTAAATATTTTTTGAACAATTGTGAATTATTTTGATTCAGAAACATTTGGTGATAATTCCCGAACGCTCTTAGGAAGAAGAACCTCCGATATTATATCGAATGTTGTTGCTGACAATCAAAATTTTTGATATATGCTGTTATTGAAGCAAAAAGCCTTACCTCGTTGTGATTAACATCCGCACAACCTTCACATATGTCGTGATATCAAGTTTGAGACGGAATGAGCATCGCAATTTTATATACGGATAAGTCTACATTGCTTGAAGGAGTACTGTGAATTTCTCGCCTAGTTATTTTCTCACCTAGTGCTCCAAATGTCAAAAGGCCATATAACTGGTAAAAATATTACAGGGTGATAGAATGCCATTTCATGCTTACTCCTTTTCACCACCTCGGCCTTGCTGGACATTATACTTGACCAGCCAAGTTTCGATATAGGCATTAACTTATTTAAACTCGCTGTTTTTCATTCCCTCAACGGCATAACCTGAAAATTATCAGCTTAACATTGTACTGAATTCATTATATTTGAGATAACGTTGAGTCAAACTCGATTGGAAAGAACTCACGATTATTTATTTTCGACTCCCTATTTCTGAAGGGTTGAAAATATACACGGCCCTTTATTGTCCGAGCTTCTTGGTTTCAGCCTACGATAGCCGTCGCCATGAAAAATGCCGAACTCTTGTGGGTGTCACCAACGGATCCTCTTTGATGTATGTTAGGATTTTACGAAACGAATCCTTAGGTTATCCCTCTCTACAACCTCTGTACTCTGTCTGCATCCATCCCTTGGTAACCAGCGTTGGATTCGATGGATCCAGACCCTTTAGTTTTTATCTAATTTATTCGTGCGATTCGAGTTAAATGGAATTATTTGGATTCAACTTTTCATTTAATTACATCAAATGTTAGGAATCGGTATATTGGTTTCTGGATGGAAAGCATTTATATATTGTCAATTTGAAATAAAATACGTTTCCAGACTAACCTCCCTACACACCCATTAATTACTGAAGGTATATCAGATACTACAATTTATTCCTTCATAAAAAGGCTATAATTTGCAATTCATGGCAAAAAAAAATGTTGAGAACAGATGCCGTTGACGTTTAAAACTTTATTTTGTAGCAAATGTGCTGTTTTCTTAAACGCCTTATCAAATTCTGACCGTCCCTGAGATGTTGAAAGTGATTTTTAAGTTAAAGGAAAGAATTTTCAGACACATTAAATTGATCAGTTATGTAGGTATTTCTTTTCATAAAACTGGTTAGAATCGTGAATTTACCAATATTTGATTATTACCGTTCTCCAAATTTTGAATCGGTTGATCATTGGCATTATCTTTTCATTTGTCAGGAATAATTTCTTGATTTTCCTTTGTTGTGCTAGCAAGAACAAATCAATAAATGACTTCTAATTTACTGCTTGTGAGATACATTATTTAGGCTTTCATACGGACAGGTTAACCACATGATATTCCATTAAGTGGATAAATTGTTTTTCACCCAATAAGCTTCGGAAACCATAAGACTCCAGAATAGGCATTTATATGAACTTTGAATGATAAAATAGTGCCAAGTTATTATTTGACAATCATGGTATTCTTTGAACGAGTATAACAACGGGTTCGACCTGATCTGAATACCACTGTGGATTCCACGTGGGTGTTCAAAATTGGTGACACTCCAATATGTTTACAAGTTTCAGTCGAATTCATGGAGATTCGAGGCATTTTGAACAAAAGTGGCATTAAACTTGTTTTCGGGTTTCACTTAAATATTGGGATATTTCTATCTCTCAACATTTGACTTTTCGCAAAAAACTATGAGATATTTAGAATGAAATGATCACCACTCATCTGTTCACCAAGATATTATCGTTTGGAACAGGGATTACTTTGCATTTATGTTGTTTTTTATAGTCATCCACGATTGTTCAGAACCAGCGATACATTCTCGCAAGTCGTAACCACGATAAATGTATTACTCTTGACATATCCATATAATGCCATACGTTTATTGTGGAACTTAAAGCCATCTGCTTACAATATGTGTATTAAGATTGGCCGTGTATTTCAATTCGAGTTCAATTTATGCTAAACTATTGAAATGGAGCATAAAAGGATATTAAAAGTCACTTGGTTTGACAGATGTCAAGAAATTGAATCAAGGCCTGTGTGTGGTGTATTTCAAATAGGTTTGGCATGTTTGTGCAAACATCAAGAATTAGAAATAGGGCATGAGCTGCTGGGGTCCGAATAAACATGCCAATCTGCCTCAGAAATCTCAGGGTATGACCAAAAATGAATAAGTCTACAAAGTAGAATAAGTTCTGGACGCCATCTCTCAAAACGATGAGTGTATAACTTCTAGGCTTATACTCTGCCTTCAAGATCCAGCCATCTCAAACAGTTCATCATACATGACTGGCATATTTTTGCGATACCTACCAAGGGTTCCATGACGTCTCGGCGAGCGATATTTCACTCACGACAACTGGCTTGTGCACAATTGGATATACGACATTTCGCTAAAGAACAGAAAATAAATTGAAATAATTAACTTATTTATTCTACAGATGTAAGTTATGTTCAATACCCCGTAGAAATTTCATGAATGTGAGAATGTTGTACTCGGGCACAACGTTGCTGATTCTTTCACTTATAATTCGATAGGCACGTTTCGGTTTGTAGGTTTGACCGGATAATAGTTGAACAACTGTAAGTTTATGCAGGTCCTTTTCCCGCTTGATTTGTTCAAGTGATTTCCATAGCAATGGGTGAGTGCACAGTAAGGAACATTGAAAACCACTGTGCCAGCATTCCACGCAGTTACTCGTCAGAGGCAAAGACTACTACTCGTTGATTTACATTCCATAGCGCTAAAGAAAATAAGGGACTTAGGCGATAACCTCGTCTATCAGGTTGTCAAATGAAGTTATCCTCGAAGTAATCAACTATGGACTCAGCATGAACAGGATATCCAGCATCTATCAGGATGTCAACCTCGTCCACTCCATCAGATACATGAGCGAAAGCAATGGCAGCCAACATTCGAACAAAAAACGAGAATTCTTCCTCTTTGTAATCAGTTTGTAAACCCATCTCTTGAACTTGGCGGTATATGCACTGCGAGAAGTGATAGAAACAGCCAGACTTGAAGCGTTTGGGAATACGAATTGTAGAGCGTTTATCACGGTACTTTCAAAATCAGTCAAAATTGATTCGGGGTTGAATTGGAGCAATTTACTAAATTCCAGTTGCATTCGTTTGTAAGTTTACAGGGTTTTGTTTGGAAGTTATTCATATACAGCGGGAACAACTGACCCTTCAATGTAAACATGTAAAACGAATAATTGATAGAAGACTGCTCGTAAACACTTCAAAGTGCCATCAGCTAGCCAACGTCGATGTCTTAGTAGTAGAAGAAGGTTGTTATACAATGCAAATATAAGTATACGATCAGCATCATCTCCCCCACTGTCATACTGTAGAAAGCGAATACCTGATAATAGTTTGGAATATTCCTCCAGAATATTAAAACCTTGTCGTTGTACAGGTATTGGATGCGTAAGGTTTTGTTTACGACGAGCGCGCTTTATTCGACGTGACAATGATGGTCGGCTCGGAAAAGCTGCACGCGTGTTTTCTCTACGTCCCTGTATTGCATCGCGAATAACGTTTATTTTACTTTCATGTCCATTGTTAACACATGACACCATTGTATTTATAACCAATCTTGGAGAGGCCTCTGGCGTATAGGCAGTGTGCGTGTGTTTCAGATCTAAAAGATAACCTGACCGTTAACAATGTGAACAAGCGATTTGCAGGTTGTCTTGCGAGCACATACCCAGTATAGATTCGTATCGTTTATATTCTTCCCATTTAATGTGTATATAAAATCGTATTCGTCACGAAACTTTTCTTTTCGACGTTGACTGCGTATCACCTATTTATATCTAGGTTTAAAGCGAAGAAAAACCTTGTCTAACAACCAATAATTAGCCTGAAAAAAAATGTATCGAATAAATACCTACTACTATAAAATTGAGAAAATAACCACTTCAGTTAATGTGGCCACCCCGTTACGGCTTTGGCAGCTATCAATAAACTGTCGTAAACCAGTTGTCGACAGGCCACCTGCCGGTACACCCTACCAAGATATGTCAATGGTAATACACGAATGAATATGTTGGCTTCAAATTCACAGAGCCCCTTGTTCAACTTTTGGAGAATGGATTAATTGGTATGCGATCTGCTTCGGAATTGTACAGTGACTCATTGAGTCGTGGCGCTGTAGGTTCCCTTTTTGAGAATGGCAGTGCTGTGGTTGTTATCAAACACGAAGATCATGTAATAGTTTAGTGACTAACAAAGTCGTGCTTAGCTACAGATAAACCACGGCGAAATAAAAACTGATTCAAACAGTATGGGAGATCTTTTGTAGAAATTTTGTTGAATCGAAATAATTTAACACATCAGCGTCAAATGAAGATAAGTTTGAAGTTTTTAAAGCGATATCAAAATTTGTGGTTGGTACCGAGAATATGGTGTGGCAAACCATTGTCTGGTGATTCACTGTTTGTGGCTTATTTTTTCAAAATTATGTTTCATAAACATGTTTTGCAAACGAGACAACTGATTTACAGTGGCTTTATCTGCTCGATTGATGGTCAACAATTCGACCTGTAACTCCTGATCTCTTTAATTGGGACTAAAAATGATATGAGAGTTTACTCATAAATAAAGAATACATCACTGTCTGTCATTTGCGATTCTGGTTTTTCTGTTTTATGCTATTTATGTTTTTGGTGCAGTAGAAAATCACTTAGCTCGCAATTCGAATAACAATTGAAGATAGAGAAATTTCTGAATATCGGAGCTTATTTCCATCGATAAGGTTTTGTTTTTGGATACTCGGCACGATTTGAGTTATTTTATCAGGGTCCATATTTACTGATAAATATATCTAGATTTGGTTTTGATGACTATTATCCTGGTTTTGACACCGAGAATGTTCATAATGGATGATGATAAAAAGAGAATGTGTGTTGTTTATCATTTGTCAGCTCTACTCTTATATGTGCTTTAAAAGGTTCTCGATTAACCATAGTTTCATCTCCTGAATAATGTAACGTCGTCGGCATCGTTCTTCTATGAATTCAAAATTTTTGATTTCTTACCTTATCGTCAAAAATCTCTTTCCTCAATCTCCGAAATCAATCAAATATTTCTTTTCTTTCTTCAATAAGTAACGCTATTTCAGCCCCATCTAATTATTTGACATTTTTACCATACAAACATTCCAAATAGTTCTGAGGTCTTTTCTCTTGTTGCGTAGCTTATTAAATGGCCACTTACTATGATGCTTAATAACATAATTAAATGATGTCTCTAAGTTATACAAGTATATACTGCCACCGCTTCCTCGCTCATGTATTGTGGACAAGTCTCTTGGGGTGCTTGCGCCCAAAACCTGGCTAAGAGAATGGAATCCGCCATTTCTATCAGACGAATGAGCACATCCAGCTCTCCTCGGCGTTTTTGGCTCGTCCGAAACGCTTAGAGATTCAAACATAGACTGTATGCGTTTTTCCTTATTTGACCTACCACAAGATCCAGGATAGAGACCTGGTTTAGACATCGTTAATACTGGGCAACATGGAACCAAAACTATTATTGTGAAGATACTTGGGAAAAACTTCGTATGGCTTAGTTGACGTATAAAAGGATTCCTGAATGACTTTCTCTCGTGGAGTTTGGTATCTGGGTTATCATACCGAAAGAACCTTTATTTTTATTGCTTCGGACGTCTAAATAAGAAAAGAACCGCTCTTTATCCTCTTGAAAATGTTCTTGGATCTGGATGTTTTATCGGAACGATCCGGATTGATATAGAGACAGGCGTTCAAGTTCTTGGGATTGTCAAATAGGATGATTCAAACTGTGAATCAACTTGTAACAAAATGGTCAGTGAATAGTATAAATACAGTTTAAATAATTAGAAGTTAGGTGAAACAACATTCGTCTTCATTTGCATGTCAATTTGGATATTACACCTTTTGACACGCAGAAGTTCCAAAAATACTTTATTTTTAAATATAATATGTTTATTAACAAAAAACTGAGTGGTACTTCTGCATATCAAAAGGTGTAATGATATGAATACAGAAACCCGTGAGAGAACTAGTCAAAGAAACTCACAGGATTAGTTAATCTACTATCGGCTCTTGCAAATCAGAGTTATATGTGGGGTTCTAGAATTAAATTCTAAAAAAAAAGAAATTGGTCTCAACTATATGGTTCAACTTCAGTCATTCAGACGATGCTTGTGGGATCGAATCCTAAACATGATAGCAAATAAACTTTGAACGGTTCACGAAAAAATCATTCCAAGTTTAAATATCACATCGAGAATTTCCATAATATTTATTGCACTATTTTTAATCAAAAAGAGAGAATAAAATGGACAAAGTTTAAACACTTTTGATAATTTGAAAATTTCTCAAAAAATTCAAAACAACAATCATTTATGTTTGTTATTCCTTTTTGTTTACGTCAGCGAGCGAATTCTCTCAGTACCGTTGAAAGAGATATAAGAATGCGTTGAGGTAGTGAAAGAAACTGAGATTCTGGTGTCGCCTCAACGATGAATGACGAAATGGGGTCTAGATTGAACGGAATTCCAAATTGGATTTCGACTTGTTTTAGGAGGTGTTGAGGGTCGTGGTCCACGTAAATCCCACTTGGAAATATATCTATACACGTTTGAAATGCTTAATAACTGATTCCAAAGAGTCAGTCTATTATCAAAAGCTAGAAAGTTCAATTGAACTAAAATAATGAACTCGTGGCGATTAGCATAGGAAATCATTGTTTGCTAAATTTGACATCAATTCATCTTGAACTTTCATGACAAATACTTAAGTGCAAAATGAAGGGTGTTAAAACTCATAACATATGACGACGCTGTTTTTTCGATTTATATTACTGGACTTTTCTTTACTGGCGTGGGATTAGAGAAAATGGTAATAAGTCATGACCTGCTATGAGGACTCTTTAAATATCGTTGTCTTAAAATCCGTATCTTTACATATTAGGATGTCAGATGGAAAAGGCTTGAATTTTGGTTTAAGGTACATAGGCTACATGCGATTTGGTATTTTGATCACTCCAAGATTGTGTGATAGAGGGTTTTCATCCTAAATCGCGTTGATCTCATCTTTAACCACGCATCAGAAATATACAAATAATTTTTAATAAAATGGCACAAAATATTATTTACGGGCTTTTCCACATTAACCAAGCCTGCATCTTTCCCGTTTCGAGTAATTTGAATAGAAATGATGAATAAGCGCGTATTGTAAGAAATTCGTTAATCATAAGTACATTTAACAGCGCGTTTATTAGGTGACACCCAGGGATATCATCGACTACTTTCATCAAACCAAGGCATATATTAACCAATTCACGATCAATTAGGTTATAGAAAATTATGTAACGCCTTGTTTAATGTATTCACACTGTAGATAAAAAGTTAAGGCACGATTTTCATTTTCCGATATTTCTAAACAACACGTCATAAAGTGTAAATTTACTTCTGAGTGAATATGCTGGAGTAGGGTAGGGGGTAGATGCTGAGGGAGTGTTGACTTGTACAACTAAGTTGGGCACAAAATTCGCAAAGTAACCGACCTAGTCGCCCTCACCGTGGTGGTGGCGGAGTAATCCCTTGGTGGCGGGGTTTAAGGAGCTCCTTCAGCCGAACCTCAAAAGGAAGTAGCCCTCAGGTCAGAGGGTTCTGATCGGACGATGACTCCTCTCAAGTATGTAGGGGGAGCAGATGGCGAATTGTATATTAATATATCCGATGTTTGAAAGGTTTGCTATATGGTTCAAAATATAGAAAAAAATATGATATTTTCTGCTTATTCTTTTATTTTTTAAGGTTTTATAATGTTGATTCAGCATGAAAAAAATGTGTAAATTATTTAATGTTGAAAATATTTATTTTATATATCGATCAATTATGTATATTTCTCACGTGCGATTTGGGATGATAACCCTGTAATGTTTCAACCAATTTTTGTCTACTTTCGATGTTTGTCACAATAACATAAGAATGGAATTAGCGATCGTTCAAGTAGTTAATATCGACAAATGAAATTTTTCAATACATATTAATTTCGGCGGCATTTTATTCATTTTTGATATACATGGCATAGATTATAAAGGGCAGATTTCTATAATACTAACATAGATTGGAGAAACAAAATATAAACAATATTCAACTGAAAAAATCCATGATTAAATGCTTAAAACTTGATTTATTTTAAAAATTACGCTGATGCACCCGTTTTCGCTGATTGTTGCATTCAAGAGCTGATTCTATTCCTCTATGGTCTCGGATTTTCCACTCATCTTTGACGTATTTCCTTTGAAGAAACACTTTTTTAACATTTCCATCGTATATGTCTTATGTTTTTATTTATCTGGAAGATGTAACAGAAAAATAACATTTATAAACTGAAAATTATTTATCAGAAACTCCATTTCCATAATCTCAAAGTAAAGAAACTTTTTCCCTAGTGAACCATGCCTGTTTGAAATTCTTAGGATCGCACACACACCTTTGAAACTTTGGCTATGTTATGATCCTTTTTACAGCACGTTGGAACAGTCAGAACAGACAAAATAACCTTTTGAAAGGAATAAAACTTTAGGATTGGATTTATTACAATTACTGCATGTTTGGTTGTGAGGAAACTTTGAAATTTCTTTCACATCCCTGATAAGTTGTTCCATTTTACATGTAATACTCAGATTATAATCCTGGTCTTGTTTCAATCCATCTCGGTTAAAAATACCGTTTTTTCATCTTATTCAATTAAATGCTTGTTTAAATATTTAATATTATTGCAAATTGTGCAAATATGCAGTTTCTAACCACCTTATTAATTATTTTCTAGGATTTTAGCCCATACTAATTCCATTAGTGACCTCCATGACAACGTATCTTTGACCATGTTACAGATTTGTAAACAAACCAAAGTTTTTTCAACAAAAAATACAGATTTATTTATCAATGAATTATCATGCTATTTTGATCTCGGTGATGTATGTTTACCAAATGAATGAAAGCCATCACTAACTTTCCTTGGTGACATAAAAATCTGTATCCATTCATAAATTTCGAAAATTTTTTTAGATAATTCAAAATTTTAATAAATTATGAACGTTATTAGCTCAGATTGGTAGCATAGAGCTCATCAAATCTCCTTTAAATGTGGCATATTGCACCCCAGGGTTACCGAAAGCCGATGATTACAACCATTTATTGCACGTAGGCGAGTGATAGATGTTTAGTGACGCCTGAAGATCCTACATAAAATAATTGATGAGTTTGAAGGGTTCTTTGATCAATCTCCACTTTCGATATTTTTGCACTTAATTCAATCAGACCTGATGATATACATTCAATTGACACACTCCAAACCTTCCTACCAAGCCACTCTTGTTCAAGCTTCATCACGAGTTCAAAGCATGGACCTGAAAGAAACTTCTCGTTCGCATGAATTGAAAGATTTTTGGTCATATGAGCCCAAACTAATAACATTTCAGTAACTTTCATGAGCAAATTTGTGTATTTTTTCGCTCATTAACTATTTTTGATATCCAAAATAAAATTAGAATAGTAATAACCCTATGGATCAATCTAAAAGATGTTAATTTAATGCAGAAACTCAGATACGCCATTGGCGCATATATTTGATTTATTCGGCTCGTTTCATACTATATTTCATCGAAATTAATAAAGCGAGAATGATGATTATGAATTTGAAAAATCGCCTTCCAAAATTCTTAGCACTAGGATGCGTACAGTTCCGAATCCAAGTAAACCGAATTAGATATACTATGTGAGTGCAACGTGTTTAGAAATAAAGTACTTTTCCATTTAATATGATTGGCTGCTTCGCATATCATTCCTGCGTGCATTAAACAGGGTTTAGTGGACTTCCAGATTGTGAAAATCTATCCTTTATCGATATCATTCATAAAATATCCGCCGATCATTACATTTGAAAAATGACACACCTGTAATCATTTTTTTAGGATTATATGATTCGAGACAACTGGAATCTTTCCCAAGGCATCAGCACACGTTTAATGGGTTACGTTAAACAGGGATCAAGTAGTCACACAGTCGATCAGTTCAACTCTCATGAAGACTGGTTGCAGAAAACATACCACGTGGACAGATATTGAGTCAATTCATGAAACGACCATTAAATGTGATGATAGGATTTGACAACTTGTAAACTGGGCCCAAATATAGGTTTCTAGTTGTTAGATCGCGAGTCAGTATTATTTGACTCTATTAAAGAGAACTGTTGAGTAATTTACTGTTTATTTGGGTTTTGTAAATCCTATTTACGAAGATGAGAATTTTGAAGCCAAACACATTATTGAACCAATTTTGTTTTTGAACGATACAAATACCGATCCTCAACTCATCCGGACCATAATTTAGTGCCCTCGTTTCCATTTATCTCTACATATGATCGATGGAATTTTATTTTAGATTATATTTATTGACTTCAGAGTTTATTGGATTCAAATCATATTTATGATTAGATAGACAGGAAATTTTATCATGGAATCGATCTAACAATGTTTCTGTCAGATTTATTAGCGAGAATTTCTAACATGGTTGGACTACTACTATATACTTAGTGACTCTCTGTGAACTATAATTGATTTTATATAGCTGTTCTTGATGGAAAGGCTTAAAACCATTTCAATAATTGTTGAGCTTTGAATAGATGATTCAGTGGAACACAAATATAATTTTCTCACGTTAAGAAAAATGTATGGATTAATTAAAGGAACGGATATTGAATATTTGGATGATATAGGTTAGAGCAGAGGTTTTTAAACTTTGTTTTATATCGCGGACCCCTTAGATATCTTCACGGACCCCAGGTTGAAAATCTCGTGGTAAGAGGATACTTAAAGTGCATTCTACATCAAAAGAAGCACATATATTTAGAGTTAAAGCCCAAGAATCAATCTTTTTTTTAATATGATTGCTGGTTGCTGAGTTTTTATAAATTTAATCATATCAGATCGATATGAAGATCAAAACGAATAAAAGAAATCAGTAAAAATATAAATTGTTGGAAGTTAAATTATTGAGCTGGTATCAAGAAATATGACCTGTTAAAATGGATGATTCGTGAAAAATATTTTGATCTGATATCTATAATCAAGTGGTTCTTTCTGATGATAAAATTTATGAGAGAAAAACTGTGTTCGGGTTACAGAAACTAAAGTGTACACACCTTGAATATATAGAGGCTCAGATTGCAAATCCATCCAATAAAATGATGTTTCATATATATCAAAATATCAACATAAATAAGCACGAAATGATTAGTGTTTAGTTTTTTTTTATCACAGCCTATTGTGAAGAGTATCTAAAAAGGGTCTTGGACCTGATATTGATTCATAATTTGGAGAGGAATGATTTCCAACTCGAAGATCTAACCCTGCAAACTTGAAAAACAGATGTTAGGTTAAATAGAGCGTTCGTCAGTCAACTTTCGTATCTGAAGCAGCGGCCGAAATTTTACAGCAACTTATAGGATTTTTTAACGGTTTCTAAAAATCTAAAATCTAAACTAAATAACAAAGTTTCAGTAGGCACTCCTTGGATGCATTCTGGTAGATATGACCTCTTTTTGTGTAAAAGGCCATACAATCAGATGAAGTAATACAAATTGATTCAAAAGTTCTTCGGCATTTCTTGAATTCCCCAGTCCTACAAACAACTTCCATCTGTAAAATAAATTTTCAATGGGGTTGAGAAATGGGCTGTTAGGTGGCAAAAATACAGGGGAATGGCCGAAGTCGGTGATTGTATTGCGAACTATCGAGGTTTTCTGGAAATGTAAATTAGTCATCACCAAAGGGTCATTTACCAGAATACATCAAAGGAATACCTACTAAAACTTAGTTATTCAGTTTATATTTTAAATTTTTTAGAAGCCCTTAAAAATCCTACTACCTGCTATACAATTTCGGCCGCTGCTTCAGATGTGAAAGTTGATTGGACAATTTCAGCCGCCCGGCCGCTAATTAGAAAATTGATTGCACACTTGTGAAAGTTGACTGATCAACGAAGTAAAAGCCAAATATCGGTTATCGTATACGATATAGTAATCCAGATGATGGTTCTGATTTTTTCCTAAATTCAAATGTACTGTGATTTTCCATTATGAAGGTCATTTGACAAACTCTAACAACAGCGGTCAACAGAAATTTATATTTGAAAGTAAACAAACTTGTAATAACCTGAGAATGATCACGAAGTTTTTATATGTCGATAAAATGTTGAGAATATCCTATGGTTTGATTTGGTTCTTGATAAAGAGAAAGCGGGTCGGTTCCAAAACCAATAACGTTTTATCTTGTAATGAGCACACGTGAGAATGTGGTTCGAACCCTTTAATCCGGTATACTAACAGGCTGTCTCATGTGGTTTTTTAAATTCGGAATAATCCTCGATTTGTTGTGATCGGTTTTATTTAATCGTTCCAAATAATCTATTTGATACCACGTTTTGCATCCGAAAATAGTCCTGGCTCTGCTGATGGTCATTTATTACATAAATATCTGGAATACTATTATTTCAGGAAGAAGCTAAACCACGTTTTTAATCTGGATAACATTGTTGTATGATGAGGTTCTTGTTTTAGTGTTCGGGAAAACTATTCAATATTCATTGCTTCAGCTATCGGCACCTCGTTTCGGCAAACTATGCCATAAATAAAGGATGGGTTTCAAAAATAGTTTGGGTGCAAATAACGTCTATGAAGCTATTTTCCCGTTCTTCGTAAGTCGAAAGATATTCTGAACATCACATGATTTTGGATAAATCGAGAGAAAATCCAAGTCAAACACGAGACTATCCTAGTTAATATTTACACGTTCCTTGGTTAATACGGTTTAAATAGGATCCTTTTGCAAACTTGATTCTACATTCATAATTCTGAGAATACATGATTGCGTTATTATGGTTACGAAAACCATGATTATATGATATTTATCATTTTTTCATTAAAACGATGAAGTATTTTGAGTATGAATTGATTCTGGTGTCTTGTTTATCTTTTGGAGCATCGGCCAAGGATGGATTATCTGGTTACACAGGATATGATTTATGGTTGTGAGGTTTTTGATATAAAACCCACCAGTCTTACAGTGTCCACACCAGAAAGTTGCATAGTTTCTTCAAATCTCCAATCAGATAAACTGTGTTGCACAAATATTAATCTTTGTAAAATTGCCTGAAATCTTTTTTCTCAAAGAGTTCAGAAACAGGCGTTTTCTGTGTTTCGGGTCCATGTTCGGAGATTTTATAGCCTGTGGAGAATTAGGCCACTAATTAGTAATTAAGAGATTCTACTGATCATAACCAGAGAAAAAACCAGTCAGGATCTAAGAATCATATCGCAGGCACCACCGACCTTGTTGGTAATCTTGTAAACATACATGAATCGATAAAACAAACCTCAATCGGAATCAGCCAAGAAACTGCGATCGCCGTGATCGTGGCTTAGAGAAATCCTTTGCTGTTAAAGTGTTCATTGAGCGCGGCTGTTGAAGGTTTTAGTCGAAATTTGTAATGCGGGCGGCGTTTAGGTTACGATCTGAAGACTTGGAGATCCAAATTTAAGTGCATGTATAATAATTATTATCAAAATGGTATGGGACAAACCGTTCCTCCTGACCCCAAGCTCAACCCCTATGCGTCTCATGAGTATCAACAAAATCGTCCCACCGAAGAAAATATCGATTTGTCCCCCCTCAAGAGCTATATAAATATTTACGAACATGGGATTCACCAAAACCAGAAAAATTTTCTACAATCAACTGTGTCTTTGGTGTCTGTACCTAAGAAGAAGTTCGACAAGACTCGGATACCTCTGGGGCTGGTATACACTCCCTTTATGACTGGGATACCCATAACCAGGCTCGAGTACCATCGTATGGTCCGATGTCGCGTATGTATGGCATACCTTAATCCCTATGTCAAAATCATCGATGAGCGTTCATATTATTGCTCTGTATGTTTTGCGAAAAATAATTTGGAACAAAGCGCTGCTGGTTTTGGATTTGATTTATTGAAACGTCCTGAATTGCAATACACAAATATCGAATATGATTCAGAAATTGGTGCGCGCAATGTCCCACTATCTTTATCATTGGTATTTTTAGTTGATACAAGCCACGTCGATTCGGATTGTCATCTGAAGACAATCGCGGAATCGCTTTTGAATAACCTTGGAAAAATTCCTAGTGATAAAAGGTCGGCGATTGCATTTATAACGTTTGATACTTTTATTCACACCTATCATGTGGATGTTAAAGAAAAAGGTTACGAAATTGAGCATAATATCATCACTGATTTAAATGAACCGTTTTACCCATCTCACGAGTCTGATTTCATCAGATTCAACGTCGATGATCGCCTCAAGTATTTTTTGAGCAAACTTCCTGACGTAATAAAGATCAACTCAGCAAAAGACACCGATAACTGCTTCGGTAGCGCACTTATTTATTGTACTAATTTATTACAACGAATGGGAGGGGGTAGATTAACAGCTTTTCTGTCGAAACCCCCAAATACCGGACTATACAGTTACCAAGTACGGAACAACTCAGATGACAATTCGTGTATGAAGGCTTCTATCGATTATTATCGTAAATTCGCATTGGATATACTTGAAAAAAACATATCTATCGATATATTCGGCCTCGGTAATGACGGATTAGATCTTTCAAACCTGGTACCTCTTTCACAAATTACTGGTGGTGATGTATTTATCTCTACAAAGATCGACAATTCTTACCGTTTTAAAATTTGGTTAAAAAATACTCTAGAGACGTATCTACAACGGGAATTACGACTTACAAACTCAGTTAAAATACGAATGAATGAGAATTATGAAAACTATCAATATTTAGGGAACTTTATGGCAAATTCGTTCAGCAAAATCAGTTTCCCCGTAACAAGTCAATATACTACTATTACAATGCAGATCCAGATGGTTTCAAATCCTCCACGTGACTTTTCATACAACTGTTTCCAAGCATCAATATATTATACCAGTTTCGATGGTAATTGTTAAATAATCGAGGAATCACGCGTCTTAGGGTCGCTACTATTTGTGTCCATCATTCCGATTATTTTCAAAGCGTTTTCGCATCAATCAACTATTCTTGTCTTTTCGGTGTCATTGCTCGGATGGGTAAGGCTCGATTAATATATAGCCGCTGAAAGTGCACTAGAATCGTCATTAACAGATACGAGATCAGTAAGAATGACTCTAATAGGCAATAAACAACGCATTGGTCGATATGATCAACTCGTACAATACCCTACAGTCCCAAAGCAAGTCTTTTAACTTGTCCGTTCCTATCACGATATATCAAACAAGCGTCCTGTTATTTTCATTATACAAATCGAAAATGTTTGACACAAGTTATCGTATCGATAAGCGTGTCCAAAAAATATTCGCACTCAAATCCTGGCCTTTGGATTTTTTGACATCAGTATTTTACCCAACGCTGTACAGTCTTTCCGATCTCTTACAATATGTATTATTTCGGTGATTTAGTGTTCATTTTCTGACCAGTATTTCCTCCAAAATTACAAATGTTTCAGTATTCCTCCAACTTGCGAAAGTCTATTGAATGACAAAATCTATGTCCTGGACACCGGTTTTGAAATACGGATATTATTTACATCTCGTGTACCCGATGAAATGGTAAACATGATAATGGGAGTCGAAAGTCTTCAAATCATGCCAGATTTTATCATAACTTTACCTAAACTTGAGAGTAATGTGAATGCTTTCCTTCATCAATTCATAGATTTCGTCACTCAAGGTCGTCCATTTAAACCTACTATCATTATATTGAAGGATTCATGTGCCGAAAATCGTGAACGTTTCTGTCGGTTTCTGGTTTTTGATAACACAAATAAAATTGGCTCATTCCGCGATTATATAAAACTTGTGAGATCAAATTTATTAGATGTATCGTAGTTTAGATTACTGTTTTATTGTTTTTATTTTGTATACGCATCGCCGTTTTTCAACATATACAGGATAATTTTCGTCCTCGATGGTGATCATGATCCTTATTCAATCTCGACCCTAAGACGTTCCTTTAGTTCTGTCGCTAAAGTGATCCCATTCCTAGTAACGGAATAACAATGAGTTTTTATATCATGGACAATCTAAGGTATACTCTAACATAATTAAGCACCAGCAGAACCAAAATGCTTCTGTAGGGAGTCTTAACCTGCATCGACGTCAAAAAAACCAAAAAATTAAATGGTCTTTAGACGATTATGAGCCTTTCTTCGCTATCCTCTTTATTTCTCGGTTCTACCAAAAGCGTTGTCTTATCAGTGAAAACCTCAGAGTAGTTTAAGAGGGAGTGGCTAAGCAGCGTATGGTGGAAGAAGTCTCATTATCACTGCAAGATTGGGCTTCATTTCGTCTGAATTTTACTCTGAAATTCAAAATTAACCATATACCGAAGGCAGTTTTATTTTGCGCCAAAAAGATTAAATATCATAGTTATAGTATACATTTATGAAATATCTTCATTTATTGTGTTTCTTCGAATTGATTCAAATAGAATGGTATTTGGGGGCTTGAACAGCAAGTGCGACTTAAACTGTTTCAGAACCTAAAGGAATTAAATTAGGTGTTTATCACTCACTCTTCGGTGGATCGTCAATTGACTTTGGCTTCGAAAACAGTAATTCAGAATAGCTGATTGATATTCGTGTTAAAGATATGGCATATTAATCATAAAGGTTCACTCCCAAATTGTGGTATCACTAAATTCGTTCAAAATCAGGTCAATTGAATGGAAAAACATATCAAAGCTTGTCATGTTTTTGAGCATCCTCCTGCGTCTATACTAAGTGTGTTCATGGGTAGGTTCGTGAATGGCCTGAGGAACCAGTTTCCCTATCATCGAACGCAGTTACTCCTTGGTCCAGGAATATCGACAGCCAATTATTGATCTCAGTAATTCGTTTGAAGCAAGGTAGTCCTTTGTTTGAAATCGAGCAATTTTAACCCAAAAAATGAAGTCCCATCGAGAAAGCGTGTGCATATGGATAGCTGACATGAATGATTGTTGGGAGTCGCTTTTACATGTAACATCTTGATAATTGCCACCTCTTTAATGTGGAAAACACACCCACATCAATGTACTTATCTAGAACAGGTTCAATTCGTGGGCTAATCCATTGTTGCATTCATGGATCCATTCATCTTGGAACACCAAGAATCGATGAACTTTATAATGGGTTTAAGTAGCAATCGAGTACACCCAATCCGACTTTGAAATTATGTCAACACTAACAAAATGATGATTTGATACGTCTGCACTAAACTAATAGAAAGGTGGGTAATATTTAACTGGTTTTGGATCAACATATGTAGGAATGTGGAATGATGTTCGATTTTCTTTTCCTGGGCGATTTTCAGTCGCCACATATGTCAATACCATCATGATGGCAAACCAGAGGGTTATATGATTCTGCATAAGCCATTGCTGTAGAGTTTCAAGCCAAAAACTCGGTCGTAATAAAGTTTTTCTCCATATTGTTACAATAGATCCACGTTATCTGCAGTAAGAAAGGGTAACAGCCCGACATGATCGTAGAAATATTCGTTAGTTTATCCACGAGCGTAATACAAAGCCTGTATTTTTGTGATTTCAAAATTTTGAATATTTTTATAACTTTACCATAAGCTTGTAGCTTTACTCTTACGTAGATTGAGTCAAATATAACTATAAAAACGGTTAAATAATACAAAGCTGACTGTAAATCAATTTCCTTATTTCGAAATATTCCTTCGATAAAGTACCACTGAGAGAAATATCACCTGATTTCTTCTTGCGAATTGCCACTTTTCCATTCTTGTATAAAAGTATACCATTCTTAAACCTCACATTATAACCATGTTGAATCAATAATTGCGATAACTCGGACAACTTTATTTCATTCAAAAACAACGAAGAGTGTGTAGCGTTCTCAAATAAGACAAACTCATACGTCATTTGTGCATTGTAATGCAAAGGAGGTTGCAGTATTCGACCTCGATGATTTTTTGATCATGAAATCAATCCATGACACCTGATGACCTTTGCACTCTACGAAATTGAGCGAGGAAGCTAGAGGTTCTTGGAAGCTCACTTGTAGTAGCTTCTTATCATCCACAATTCTGATTTTTTTTATAACTTCAGGTGTAAACGTGTTGATTTGCTGACTTATCGCATAATTTTTCAATTTCTCGTTGTCTTCTTGCGATCCATTAATGACAATCTCATCAATAAACAAGATACCAGATTCCTAGGACTAATCATCTTGATAATCGAACACAGCGAGTCGGAATCTATTAAACCGTCCATTAAAATGTCAACTAGTTTCGCTCTGAATAATTTTAGAGTATACTTCACTTGAATGGTCAGGGTTTCGGATCCAAAAGTGAAGGGAATAACACTTGGATCAACTAGGTTAATGAATAATAAACATTTAACATTGGATAAAGCTTCTACGAGGCCCTGAGATTTGAAAGATATCTAATAAAATCGAGAGGTTACTTGTTTACTGTTCAGCCCCTCGTTGACCGGTAGAAAATTATTGGGGTTGATGTCTTCCCCATAAGCATCCCAGGGAAGTCGTGAATTGACGCCAGAATAGATAAATTTTGGTTTTTGTAAACGAGACACGTTCTGGGCGGATTCGAGTTCAGCCTCGTCATCAGTGCTGGCTAACTCCACACCATCAAGAGTCGCAGGGTTGTTTTGATATGATTTGGAGAAATCTAAAACGCGTTCAGTAATCTTAGTAATGAATGATAAACTTCAACATCAATAACTTGGCCATAATTTAGTTTAAAATGTTTTGGTTTTGTGAAAATAACACAATTTGAGGGACTTGAGAGGAAAGATGCGAAAAACTTGAAACCTTTGCCCCGTTCAATACAAATATCGGAAACCAAAATTACGGATGGCCGAGATGGATTCAGAGCCTCAAAATTGTGTGGCGTGTTTAAGGAACTATAAATAACAAAAAATACCCGAGAGAGAATGGATTTTTCGAATTCATCTGAAAGTTTTTCAAAAGGGTGGAATTCATCCATTCTAGCTAAATAAATATGAATAATACTTGAAACTTCGCAAATTCTACCACGTGATGGGACACGTGGCTCACAAAGTAAAATTCAGCCCCGGTAAACAGTTCGTCTGATTCCCTAATTTCATTCTAATCATTTATGAACATACAATTAACAAAAGCATTTCTAGTGAACGCGCTGAAGTATCTGTGACGATCATAACATTCCCTTGAGCTTTAATTGTGTCAGTCACTAGATCTAAACGTTCATTTACCAAAAACCTTTAATTTCAGTTTCCTTGGTTGATTTTTTGACAAACGAGCGATTCATAACAATGGAGCTGGTGATAAAAACTGTTGGTTTAATGATAATGTCGATGGGCATAGCGTTTAAATGCCTATCATTTTGATGGTTGACATGTGGAGCATACACCACTCGACTCTCACCTCCATCAATCTCGACAAGCCACATGGATGATCCGATTGACATTCCAGACGGTATGGCAGTGACACTTATTCGAAAACCACTACTTCTTAGGTATATTTTTTGAGAAAATTTGACTTGTGTGATATGTTTAAATGATTCATCAACCTGATCAAGAGTAAAATTAGGGTCGTGAACCTCAAACATCGATTGATAATAATCGTAAAGTAATAGATGACCCATCTTGGAAACTGGGTGCGTAGCATAGCTAGGACAAGTGAGACCGTGACGTCCGAACAAGTAGGGATACGCTCCAATATATCGGAAGTCGCAAGCTGATAATAAAACAATTTCTATTTCATGGGCTATTTTGGCTATGGGACTAAGAATGGCTGGGTTTGTATCAATGTCCCAACCACAGTCCAATAATATCTTGATGTTTTCTACTTCCAATAAGTGGCATAATGGTCCGACGCCGTCAGAATCAAACAGTGGAGTGAATTCAACCTCATTTGACATTGTTTACGACCACAGCCGACTATCAGGTTCGTAACACAAATTACAGATTCCCGCTCAGGAATAGAACTCGCCCAGAGATTTGCAGATATTGGGATCTTCTGTTCAAAAATATTTGAATCGGCTTTCACTGGTGGACCTAGACTCATATATAGCTTGCAACAGTTAATGTAGGATCCCATTAAATTTTACACCTACAGTCGAACTAGGTTATAGTAAATTTTTCGGTTATAACCAACATTTCCGGTCCCGATTAGGTATAATTGTTAATTTTATCGTTAAAATGTTTACTATAACCGAATTCGGTTATGGTCAGCATTTTTGAATTTTTTAGACAATTGCAAAAAATGATTGAATACGTAGAATATAAAATCAATTTAAACCATGTCACCTAAGATGTCATAAAGCGAAGTACATAACTAACATTAGAAAATAAAATTTCATGTATACTAGCACTTGAAAGGGCAGAGAAACAAATATCATTGGCAAAAGAACAGAAAATTAGCCCCCCCCCCCCCCAACTATAAGAAAGATTTGGTCAAATAAAATTACGGAATCTTATTGAAACCTCCAAAAAATAGAATAAAAAGCAGAACAACTAAGCACGTAGATTTGGATATATTACTTCTCGAGTGGTCCACTTTTTTTAACCAACATAAATATTCCATTAAGCGAACAAGTTTGAGTTGAGAACGTAAATAAATTAGATTCAGTAAATTGCATCGAAAATATTACTTTTTCAACCGATAGGATTAATCGATTTAAAAATACGACATGCCATAGTTTGTGGAATGATATCTGGGGAATCAAGATAGTTTGATATGCCAACTGTTGAAAATTTGATGGAAAATATTTGTCAAAATAAATACACGGATACGAGGAAAAATATATTTTATGCTGATGAAACAGGCTTGTTTTACACAACTCTTCCTTACAAAACGCTAAAATTTGAAAGAGACGGTTCACATGGGAAAAGATTTCCAAGGATCGGTTAACAATATTACTTTATGCCAGCATGAAGTAAGAAAAATAAACCTGTGATTATAGGGAAGTTTAAAAACCCAGGATGTTTTAAAAAAATTAAAAATGTGTCATACCATGCAAACAAAAATGCACGGATGACTTCAAACATTTTCAAGCCCTAGTTTCCTTGAAATTTGGAATTAATTAAATCAAATAGAAAAATACTCATTGGCAATTGTTCTGGTCATACTTTTGACAGGAGTATTTGACGAAACATTTCACTTGTTTATCTACCCCGAACTGTATCAGTGTTTAAGAACCAATATACAATGCAATTATTAAAAAATTTAAAGTTTTTAATAAAAAGGGGCTTGTTTGCCAATTAATCCAATGGTTAGATAATAAAGTACAATTCAAGATTTCCCTGCTGATGGCTTGAATTTAATCGAAACATCTTGGAACAATGTATCTCTGCAAATTATTTGCAACTAGTATAAAATTTTTTAAGAACATTTTGATATTTTAACCGATAGAGAACTTGAACAAATTATATCTATTTTTGGTTCAAATGAAGCTTTAATCGAATATGATGTACCTGATTCAAATATTGATGTCTGTGGTGAAGAAAATGAAAACAATACATCTGATGCTGCTTTTAATGATACTTTTGTCACAATAGACGTACTAGCAGAATTTAAAATTAAGGAGGTGGCGAAATAGATGACAATTTTAAAATCATTTTCCATACAAGTATTATGAAAGATCAATATTACAAATATTTATTGGAAATTGAGAAAGATTTTTTGAATCAATATTTGAGAAAAAAATCAAGGCAAATGCACTTAACTGAATTTCTTTTTAAATATAAATAAATTTTATAAATTTTTATTACTTTTTAAAAATTTAACATTTTTCATACATTTTTTTTAAACTCGGTTATAGTCAACATTTTTCCGATCCCCGGAAACGTTGACTATAACCTAGTTCTACAGTATATAATCAAATATCGAAAGCCACCAATCGGTGAATGAAATAAAACGACTTCACCTATTAAAATCTATTTCCTTCACGTCATCAACTTAGACCTCTGTATCTTTTCTGATCATCTGTTCTTGAACACGACTGCCTCCAGGACATGGATACAATAACGAATTTGATTTTCAACATTTACAGGTTTTTCATTTAAGTATGCATTAATTGCAATCATAAAATTGTGCTTAAAATGTAATAAATTAAATAATATTTCAACCAATTGATATCCACTCTCGATTTCCTCTTCATTCATGTATTGGGAAAAGAATTTTGTTGAAGGATTTTTATGATTTGATAAACTTGTTGGCAACCTCCATAAGCCGCAGCCATCC
>JWZT01005293.1:70564-85817 GCA_000827895.1 Thelohanellus kitauei
AAGTGTCCTTAGTTAATAAACCGTGTAATCGATTGAGAAATTCAAAATGAACAAATTTCATATACAAGTTAAAATCTTAAAAATAGATTTAATATCTCAGTAAAATTAGCGATGTGTAGCAGAAAGTTGTTATGAGAATACCCCATTCTCGATATAAAATTGCAGATTTTCCACAACGACATTCAAATTTTCAGAAATGTATTTATGCATGAATTGATATAGATTCAACTTATTAGATTTATGAGAATATTCATTTATATTCAAAAGTCGAATATGAGCTGTCGTTTACTGCGATTAGATATTTCCTTACAGGAAAGAATCTTTCTCAAATATACTTTTTATAATAAATGCAATATCGGAATCTTTGAATGTCATCATTGGAAGTCGGCCTTTTGTCCTAGAAATTGTGTGACTTGTTAAATTTTAAAAAATGCACTTATCATTACAATTAGTTAATTTTGAAATGGAAAAACTCGATACCGCTTAATTCTGACTCTTGGTCCCGCCTTTATCCTTGTGAAGAATTGAACCCAGAGTTTCATTATGGGGAAAGGCCTGTCTTTATTCGGCCGTGAAAAGCACTTTACGCCTGTATTTCTAGACTCTGAGGTAACATGTCGCATGATTTTGGGCAAATTTGAGCTGTTTTCATCATTTTTAAGGTTTCGAATGCATAAACCCAGGGGTCGACAATCTTTAGGACTAAAAGAGCCAAATCAGATTTAAAATCAAGTTTCAAATTTTCAGAGCCACAAAATTTTTTTTTACGTATAATAAAATAATTTTACTAAAACGAGTATGTAGTCACTGAAATATCGATGGATTGGATAATAAATTTAAAAAACGCTTTATAATGATCATATTGATAGAAATCAAATTATTAAGAATTCATACAACAAAATGATGATTATATATGTGTTAATGTAATATTGTCCTTGTATCTCATCTGAAGGTTTATTAAGTTTCGTGTGTATGTTGTTATTTTTTATTTTTGGCATGAGTTCAGATTCTCATCGATAATGAAAATTTTTAATGTTATATGATGAGGTTCATATTCTAAAAAGATAGCTCACATAAATATGTCCATCCTAAAGTTGGCAAACGCTACACCTAGTTTTGTCATCGTATGAATACGGAATCGATTTCATGTGCTAAAACTCATCATGTACTCATCTGCAAGATCTTTTGTATCAGACAAATTGTGATGTGGATTACGTTTACATTTTTGTTTCTCTAAAATTCTCAAATCGGTATTGAGGCGTTCACGTTTGATACTCCTTTATTCTGCTTTTTGAATCAAACGATTTCATCTAAAAAATGTTCAACATCAATACCAACTGGTGATAACTTCAATTATAACGGGTTTTACATTCAAAGTTACACATAAAAATTTGAAATACATAAAACTTTAATGTTTGTGAAGTCACCAAAATACACGCTTTTGTCAATCTTTGAATAAGATCTGTGTATTTCTTGGATGGTTAGTTTCTTCTCCCAAAGATTTTATCTGAGAGAAAAATTCATCACTTTGGTTAAGGAAGGGACTGTATCTTTTGAGGTGGTGTATATCATATAGGTATGCATCGAGGAAGTCGGGATTTGCATGGTAGAATCTTACATTATCTATACGATTTTGAGCTGTGAATTCTTAACCAGTATCCAGTATTTCTGTTAAAGATAAAGGCAGGTATTAAATAGCGTATGAAGGATTTTTAACAAAGGATCATGTCATTGTGCTCTTTCTCAAATTCATGAAGCCTACAGAAAAAAAGATTCTATTATATTTAATAATTTTGTCTTTAAATAACAAACATCAATATCACAATTATTATTTTAATGATGTTTCAGCAGAGTTGGAAAGTGAATCAAAGTTATTTTTTTCAAAACCTTGAGGAAAAAAGGAAAAATTTTTTTTCAAATCAAGTAACTTACTCTATCAAAAAAACAGTGCTTTCATTATCCTGTAGTTTATGATGAAGTTCATATAAATGAATCGTTAAGTCGACAATAAAATCAAATTTTCCGAGCCCTGATCATCTAATAGTTCCTGATATTTGATGCTGATCTCACGGAAAGTGATTTCATCTCTTGCAATACGGAAATGAAACGTTTAGAACCATTCCCTCTATATATCCGAAACACTTTTACATTGAATAGAGGATCTGCATACTCATTCTATATTTCAATTACAAATTCGATAACTTGGTAATGATTAAGAGCTTTAGCTATATTGAAGTTAATGATCTAAATCGCCACTTCCATAATATTGTACATTTCTTTTGGAAATGTCTTTAAAACAAAGAGCTTCTTATTGAATGATAACATGGTAAGAAAGCACTTCATGATTAATTTTTAATATCAAAATGTGCTACAAACCCCTTTTATCGAGCCGGTCATTTTTTCGCCACGTTTGTTGAAATTGCCACAATTTTATCAACATGGAATATGGCCTTTTTAATTGATTGAATTACAACATTTGCAATATTCTCAGCGCATTTGTAAAAATGGGATGGTCACAATCTTTAAAGCTCTTCTTTACCACCTTAGTTAAAATAAATTGTAAAAAAATGAGATTTGAACCTTATCATTTATACCATATTTTCCATCCAAAATGGCAGACTTTCCAATGATGGCATTCAAAGTTCCGATGTTGTAATTATAAGCAAATTGATATTTATATGGATTCTACGTTTTAGGGTTGTGAGAATGTTCATTCAGATTCAAGGTTGGTATATGTGCTGTTGTTTAGTGATATTTGATTTTGCCCCACATAAAGAATCTTTCTAAAATTTACTTTTTATCATAAACTCACGTCGGAACCTTTGGATGTATTCATCTGAAAGTCGGCCATTTTGGACGGAAAATGGTGTAAGTCACAAGACCCATCCACTGCTAATGATTACTCAGAAACCTATTAAATATCTTCGACTTATTTATCCGTTATATCATTACATATTTTGGCTATTCTATCTCTTTCTGTTTTATCAGAAAATAGTAACTCTGATTTTTTTCAAATATTTCTGTTTTATTGTTAAAATCTTGAAATAGTTCTTCAGTGGCATTTAGAAAACAACTTTTTATGTATTCGCCGAGTGTTTATGGTAATCTTATCTTTACAATCTAATGAATAACAACCAAACTATCAATACTGACATTGATAGAAAATTGTATACAGTCATTAAATGCAGAACTTGACTTTTCTGAAGCTCTTTATTGCTTAATTTCGTGCCTCTTCTTCAAGGTATTCATTTATAAAATTCGGTTTTTTAGATTTCAAGTGTTTCAATAAATTGGACATTGTGTTTTGTGACAATTATTCTTCACAAATTCAACATGTCAGAAAGGCATTTGAGCTTTGAATAAAACCATATATGGATCCACTCAACCGTAAACTCACGGTTCCTTTTATGCGTTTTTCTGTTCTTGCTCTTCGTAGACATATCCTATTTGTTGGAAGTAAAAAGGCTTTTTCGTAGTAATTAATCCTATTTATAACAATATTTAGTTGAATTATCGGTAAAATTATTGGTTGGATTTGAAGCTTACTGGACTTATATAACTAACCTTATATCATGATATATGGTGAATGCTGACAATTGAAAAATAGGCTTTAAAACTCTTTATGAATCATAATGATGTACACAATCGCGGCTATCAATCATATTGAACTTACGTGTCTGCTTTCAAAAAACTTAGCTGTGATGGCGATGTGTCACAGGTTTTGCATTGATAAATGGATATTTTTATAAGTTATGTCCAAAATTTAAAAAAAATCTGACAAAATTGGGGACGATTGCATGGAAATTAGACGAGTTTCCTTTTGTTATGGATAACCTTAAGGTTCATTATAATCATCCGAACTTTAAGATATCAAATTGAATCCATGTAAATTGGCTTCCAAGATACCTTCCATTTCTCAATCAACCACAATAACTTTTTCCAGGATATTATCTATTGCTAGAAGAAATGGGGCATGCCATGGAACTAACTGCATCATATCAAGAATGAGGAATTTTTTGGAAAAGTTCATTTAGCAAATAACTTAGAGGAATGCGATGAGATTTTTTTTTAAATATCTAATTACTGGACAACAAGACAGAATAAAACTTTTATTTAGTTGATGTTGATTTAGTATTTTTCAGAAATCTATCTTAAATCAGGTTAACAAATTTTCAATTCAAACTCCGGCAAGATAAATATCTGTAAAAGATTCTTCAAGCAGTCATTAAATCAAGATGAAACATGTAGTAAACATAATTATTATTTATTTCCTATGCTTAATTATTTAAGAGATTTCCGAATCGTATCAATAATAAATATATTTATTAATACATATCGGTAGTTTCGATGGAATAAGGTTAACCGAAGGATATATGACATAGCGAGCACATACTGTATTGGTTAAATAAAAATTGTGATGTATTAAGTGACACTTTTCTAAATATTAATCACCATTAGCATCAACACGACCATTTTTAAAAGAGCTACAGCCTTGGAGCCAAAGAGCCACGGGTTGTCGACCCCTGCATTAAACCATTCATATATTGCGTTAATTTAATGGATTTTTTATGTCCAAATTTCTGTGTTAATTTCACCGTTTAGGTCAAAGCTGTAGTATATTGTTGAGTGTTGTTTGTTTTTCATTAAAACTCAACTATTTCCTTCCTCCTATGAATTCTTCTAACATGTTAAATTCTCAAAGGCTTCATCCATCATCAACCAACTTTCTTGTGGCACATATTTCACGATTCAAATGCCATAATCTACAAAATCACATCTAATATGGTAAATTATCGCATTCAACCATGACTCAATGCCTAATTAAAAATGCCACTTTAAGATATTATATTAAATTCGTTACAAGGTCAACACTGTAAACTTTATGAGGAGTGGTGTCTCAAACGTTTTAACACTCTTCGCGTGTGCAATAAAATTTCAGTTTTTTCAGAAACTGATTTTTAAGTCTCTTCAGAAATATTCAATATCATTAAAAACCAAACTCTTGGAAATGTACTGTTTTCTCTAATCTCTTAGAAGTCACGGCAAACAAAAATTGTCACTCTGAATATAACTTCAACAAATTATGTGAAAATGTTTTCCTAGGGTTTCCGCTGCCGAGTTAGCCAGATCATGAAAACTATGTAAAAATTGACTAAAAAACATGGAGTGAATTATATTTTATTGGTAACTTCATTAATTTGGTTTACTAGAGGCCTGGTTTGATATTCCTTGTAATTAAATTTTAGCCAGCTGATATTTAAGGATATTTCGGAGCACCTTTCCTCATAATCCCTGAATACATATTTTATTATTTCTATTTAAACGTAATTGTTTGGATGAGTGTTCATCAATAAGTCATTTATTTACGATGACGTTTAAGTGTGTTGTTGGTTTTATTCCTGAGACCCGATTAGGAAATTTCTGATCTTTTCCAAACATCAGATGGAAAACGTGGCAATTACTGTCTGGAAATATAACGATAATTTATTTCATCAGTGTGTGGTGGTTGAGTTCTTTGATGTGATCATTTGTGAAGTAATTTGATTTCTAGGACATATACAAAGAATTTAATTTTTTGCAACAGAATTGAAGAATATAAACAGGAAACTAAATTATTTTAATTTTATATGAATAACTTCCTGTAAAAGTAATTTGAAATCAATGATGAAGTAGAAGGAAATTCGGTGTTGAGGTATAAATCGCCGTATCTAACGCACACGTGCAAAAACTTAATGTATTAACATGATTTTCTATAAAATATTCTTAAACCACAACGAATTATTACATTTTTAAAGAAATTCTGCGTAAAATTAATCCAAAAGCCATGCGCGAAATATAATGGCTGACATGATTTTATATAAAATGCTCTTAAACCACTACGAATTGAGAAATTTTTGAAGATCTGTTGCCTTAAATTAATTATAAACGCCTTGCGATTAATTTATGTGAGTTTCGGTTCGAAATTATCCACCAGAAGATCCATATTAGCAAAGTATTCCATTAAATTTTTGCGCATATCCGTTAGGGAGCGGGCTACCTGAATACCGAAATTCATGTTGCACATCTCAAATTAGGGTTTTTACAAAATCGGTTTCCACAGGTATGAGAACCCAGTTATATTCATTTTCTCGAATTACTGATCATTAAACAGGTGGAATGTAGAGTTATTCCACATAATCAAATGTAGGGTATTTTAATCAATTAGATTATAATATTTACAACCAAATCGATGAAACAGAGAAAAATTAAAATGTTCTTTTACATCGATTTCAATGATACTAAATACCCGGTTTCTGGATGAATAATTATTGCCTAACATTAATGTACTTTTCTCAATTACTTTGTTTATGTACCGAATAGAATTGATTAAAGGTAAAGTGAAATTGATAAAACAACCTGTCAATACTACGAAACTGACCCTTATTCAAAATTTTCCCTGCATCCTGCACGAGAGCTGTGACAATTTAAGCACGTCTTCTTCATCCAAAGTGATCAACTGATCTTTTACTTCTAAGGTCAATTTAGACAATCAAATAAAAGTTTCTTTGGTAAAACATTACTCGAAGTATTTTTTTTTGAGTTACTGATCAAAATTTGAATACTATATCACAAACAACGAATCTTTGGTAGACAAATCTAGATTTTCGCTGTCTTCTCCATGATATCCTCTCGTTGATTTAAAACCTGATAGTTTTTCAGAAGGTGGGGTGCGCAGTCCTGTGCATTTTATGCTTTACCACTTTTAAATCTGTAGTCTTTCTTTACTTTTCTTTTTTTCTGTGCCAATTGATTTTGCCAATATCATTCTCTCTGTTTCCTTCAACTCCATTCTGAAAGTTTTGCATCTTGTACTTTTAAAATCATTTATTGAAGATAATGTTATTTTTTAACTTCAACATCAGAATTTTTATAAATTAGAAAATTTGGATAAACATCTATTAAATAAATCGCTAATTTAAATAAATGGACCAAACAATCATAAAACTAGGGGACATTAAATCAGAGAACGCGCGCATTTGTTTTGAGTAGATTTTAGCAGATTTCGGTTGACTATCCCGGAAAATGAAGACGATTCACATACAGTTCGTCCATTTGAGTTAATGTAATAAAATATTTAACTTTACGGAGTTTTCATCCTCAACCGCATATGAGAAATTTACATATACAGTCGTTTAACGGCTTAAGTTTTGACTTTTCCAGAGAAATGTGCATTCCTATTTTAACAAATCTTGCAACACCATATACCTTTTTGGACAAAATGTCATATTTTTTTGGGGGGGGGCTTAAAATCAGGCCCATTTAAATACGCCCGCGCAAACATTTGACCTATTTTGATGAGTTACGTTTATTTGACGATTTAAATATTGATATTTCTATTGGTTGTTGACTTTTATACTCACTTGTTGCACGATATAAATGAGTTCAGAAAATTATGAAAACATTAGAGAAAGTAATTACGATCCAATCCCAAAAATAAACAATGTATTTTTCGATTCTCACTGGAAGAAAAGATTTGAGATGGATACCGAAAATCATAAACCGTGTAAAATATAATAAGAGGAGCAGTTATTAGGGTAAGAGTACACGATTACAGGTCATAGCGCGCGTGCTCGGAAATTTTGTTAGTCATGCTGTTGTATTTTGATTTCTTCTAATCTTAAATAGTGAAATATGGAAAACTTACAACCTAATGAGAAACTATACCTTATATTGAATTAAAAAAATGCTTCAAGAGATAACACAAAGTCTTTATTTCTGGAAAACCCCAAATCCTTCATCAATTTACAATACAGTACGAGGAGAGTATGAATTTGTTTTTATTTTTACTTCTCCCAAAAATCGCTGGATTCGCTTTTGTCGGTCTGAATAATTAATGATTATCTGTCGTTCTGGAAGGAATCTTAACTCTTCGTTTGTTAGCTGGAGCCGTTCAATAAATGTATTTTTCATATGCGGTTTATATATATATCTCTTTAATGTGAGCTTAAAATTTTCCAAAGTTTTGGTTAAAGGTACTTCGTGTAATTGCTGCCGACATAAATATTCCAAAAGATAGTTTCTATGTAGCCATTTTCTTGTTCCCGTTGAAGGCATGTGGGATCTGGCATTCTTACAATTTCCTTCAATTACATTAGTGTGTGCTTCCTTAGTTGGATCAAAAAATGTCTGGCTATGATTTACGATCAAATGGAGGTATCCCATTTGATCGAAACCCATATAACTGGTTCGACCATTAGATATTACTGTGGGACCTAAATTTAGAACATGGGTATACCAGGTTTTATACATCTTTGTATGATCGAAAATGTTTCGTGAGCATGATTCTGAACCGGGATCTGTAAAGCACGGCTGAGTACTTCTGGAGTTTTCCTTTGAATGACCCCAAAGAGCCATACGCCTTTTACGCGCCTTTCTCGGTGACACTTTCTTCCAAATTTCGATTCATCGATCTCGACTGTGACTCCTTCCCCCTCCAAGAAGAAAATTTGGATTCATCGAAAACTCTAAAAACTTGAACACGCATATCTCGCGACACATACTTTACCAATCCATGGATGTTTCTGTTTTATAATAAATGCATAATTTGGCATCGAATATCACACTCTACTCGTTCTCTTCTCTGGCTATATTTATTATATCATAGATGTGTTAATTACAATATCTATAAATTAATCGTTTAAAGTAACTTAATATCAAAACTATGTAATAGATATTCAACAAAATAATGAGTCAACAATCGATCTTTTTAGTTTATAAAATGAATATTGCGTTTTTATACATTTAGAAATAAAGAATATGAATATTGTGTTTATTGGAAGATTCGATTTGTTGAACCAAGATTTGTAAAGGTATTGAAATCTTGGCTCTAAAAACTAGCGCGGGGAACTGCCAAACCTTTTGACAGATATTTTATTGTCGGTCTCGAAACGAAAGCTATCTCGGCATTTGAAGCACACACGCGATGAAGATACGAGCCCAATTATGAAACAAAATCGATCACCTGGTCGTTATTATTAATTAGTTGGTAGAAATCTTTATTTATGCAGACGAAATCTAAATATGGCTCCAGGACTAAAAATTTTGCGCGCGCGCTTGGACCCGGAATACTGTACTCTTGCCACTAAAATAACCTTAGTGATTATTCAGATATTTGATAAAAACCAGTATTATACACGTAAAGAAAACGCTGCGATTCTCCTCAGAATAAGAGTTAAACTATTATAACCTCTGAAACATTTCACTACTTTGACGGGAATTTTCTTAAAAATATGAATAAAAGGTTTGTTATCAAAATTATAACCGAATTACGTTCCATGATAAAAAATATGGCCTTTTACTATCCCATTCATCAAGATTCATAAATTTAGTGTACTATATTACATAAATTCACCGTATATTTATAGTTTAGATAGAATAGTAGGTATTTCTAGAAATTGGTATTTTCACACATGAATAAAAAATCGTCGAATTAAATATCTCAGAAAATTCCGATACACAGAATTTATCTGAAATCAGACTACTTATGGATTTTCTGAATCGTTATTGGCTCAAAGTAATAATATTTTAATTTCGAAAATCATCGGTCCTTAAAAATTTTCTTTCCACAAAAAAGCAATACCAAATAATTACTGCTTTATTTTAAGTTATTCTCCTTCTAACATCCGAGATTAAGGCTAAAAAATTCAGCTTCAAACTTTCAGGATGAAATAAAAATAAGGGCAACTTTCCTATAGTTGATATTATGTAATCCGGTTTTTAGATCACATTTTATCCCCCTTGATTTGATTAAGAGATCTCTTAGCATGTGCCCATTAATATTCATGTTACAACAGTCATCACAGCCGATTATGTTCAGCTGATCTTTGGAGGGGCACACAACTTCTATGGATTGATTCCTAAACAGACTCCCTAACATATGATAATGAAGGTTATTTTCTCTAACCATAATGCTCAATGTGCACAATCAGCATTATAAATGGGAATGAACATTTCTCTTTAAAAAGTCAACATTTAAACGACTGTATATGAAAATTATTCATATACGGTTTAGGATGAAAACCTCGTAAAGCCAAATATTTTATCACATTAACTCAAATAGAAAAACGCTAAGGGGAGAGGAACAGTATGTGAATCAAAACGTCTGTCGCAAGAAATGTTCTATGTTAAGTTATTCGTTTTTTGAACAATCATAGATACCAATTGACGAATCACTAAAATTTTCGCCTTTATGGCTAAATTAGCGGTATAATTTAATCTTTTTACTGATTTTTAAGCGTTTTTGGGGTTCTACTCTCCATGTGCGACGTATATCGTGTTTTTTTCTGAAAGGGAAATGGATATTTTATCATTAAACCGAGTATTTTATATTTTCGCAGCACTATTTTATTTAAAAAATTCAAAAAATACTTCTTGTATCCTTACAAACATTCTTATACTTCATGACATTAAATCGACATTAATAAAACGCGCGCGCGCGAAGTCAAAGGTACCTGTTGTCCCAATACCAAAAGTAACCAGCTTGTTCGCAGAATCTCTGTTCATGGCTAATATTGGAGTTTCACGTGGTCAATATTGAATGTAAAAACCTGTATACGCCCTTTGACCGGTGATAGTTTAACGGATAGAATTTCATATGTTGACTTTTTTGACATGAGGTATTGACGATGAGCCCTTTTTAAACCGTCGTTGTATAGTTTGACGCTATCGAATTTTACCAGTAAATCTAAAACTCGATTATGTCATAAAACGGAAAATATTGCTGTTTTTCGGACCCAACGTTGGTAATCGTCACGAGAAATGAAATATACTAAACATTCCCCCAATCGAAAATCTTCGAGACAATGAGTCAAGTTGCGAAGATAATATTACGCGAACTAAGAACTGATTCATCTGGATTGCCTTAATTGATTATCCTTTTATTCATGATCTTGATCAGGTTAAGACTTGATAACTCCATTTCCCGAGCTCTTAGGATCTAATCCAGGTTTGATTGGCTAATGATTTATTGCAGGTAGGTCCAAAACAATCATCATTCAGAATCTACAAGTCTTCCGACGTTTATTTACAAAAGACAACTGTTTATTGTTGTGGCTGTTCAACACTTTTATGGTTCTGGAAAGTCATGCATCCGACTTTTACATTTGAATATCATCGAATTTTTGGATTGGGCTAACTATACAATGGATGGATTACAGAGGAATCGATGTTATTATGAATTTAAAATTCGAATTTCGCCCAGCCTATAAATATTCCAAAAACTCATCTTTTCAATCATTATTGTTCAAACAAGATACACTGCACTTGTTACTCGTGGCTTCAAGTTAATTGAATTTCACATTTCGCTGGTCGACCCCTAGTACAAACAATTCGATTTTATACATGCGATAATCAGATAGATACCAGAGATCAATAACCCCAACGACGAATTGACAATGCAAAAAACAGATGCGTCAATTGTAGGAATGGACAATGTTTTTATAGCATGCTAATCGCTAATAGTTTGATCACTAGGCCCGATTGATGGTAAATCATCCGATTACTGGATATTTAGTATGAATATATCCAAATTTTCAACTAGGATCAAAATGAAGAATGGAGAATGTTTCATTTTGTTACATGATAAAAAGTCCAATTGATTTTCAAAGTTTTCATTATTACATGGTTTATTATTCAACGCTTCACCACGCTAGTTAGATTCGATCATTTTAGTGGGTGTAACCAGGACCAGTTAAGTGAGTATGGGTAAAATAATTAAGGCTCAAGCAATGCGCATGCTCTAACACCTGAGGAATTTGGCCAAATTTTATCAGAAACGAAGAGGTGGATTGATCATTTGGTCATTTGATTGATAGATGAGGTTAGGCTGGTTAGACCCAGTACTACCTTTCACGAATTCTCGATATGCTGATTAGTTATAACTTGTTTCTTTCAAACATTTTAAGTTTTTTGACCAGACTGAACTACACCCTTTACGAGTCAATGAGAAATTTGTACACAGAGCAAAAAGGTCAAAAAATTTAATTGATGCTAAAATTAGAGAGGTTATAGCGCAGTCTCAAATAATCCGATTTGTGTAAGGACAATGCCCAATCAGAGAATATACCCGCCGCGGATATCATCAGATTTGCCCCAGGCCAGTGATTTGACTCCTGATAGCGATGAGGAGGTTCTAAATGTGTACGCCTCCCTCAGCAATATTGACGATTCTGATAACGATGTAAAGAGCTCTATTTTGGACCAAGTGACCAGATACCGCAACCTTACAGTGAGCATCAAGAAAAGCGATAAAAGTGGCCGGCGTTTCGCTGTTTTTACATTCGACACCCCCGAGGCTCTCAACTACTTCAAGCGGGCCATACTTGAGAAACGTGATCGAATTATTGTCGGGGGACACGTACTATTTTTCAATTTCTTCAATGGTAATCAGGATCGCAGTAGGGGTGGCATTCATCTACGATCACGGGATCATCGATCGCCGCGCAGAAGATCACGTTCTACGGGATCCAATGACCGAGGACGCGGAATTAGGCCACAAAGATCGCCCGACCAAACCCGGACTCTGTTTGTGGGTAATCTTGATGAGAAGCTTGAATCTGATGATATTCAACGTCATTTCGAGCCTTTCGGTGAAGTTATTGACATTGTTGTTAAACATCCGCCAGGCGATCGTTCGGCACCCTACGCGTTTGTGAAATATAAACAGCTTTCAGCCGCGTTAAATGCACGTGATAAGTTACAAGACACATTTATAGGACAACATCGTGCCAAGATTGGTTTCGGTAAGGCAAGCCCTACCAATGTCATATGGATTGGTGGGCTAAACGAAAAAACTACAGAGGAGGAGCTTGCTGATGAAATTAGACGGTACTCACGTTTCGTCGATTATCAATTTTTCGCAGACCAAAGCGTCGCATATTTCTTATTTGACAATCTTGCTCAGAGTAGAAAAGTTTACAGCTGTTTACATCATTCAAGATTAAGAAATTCAGGCGCTATTCTGGAGGTTTTTAGTTTATTAAACAAGATTGATTATGCGGATCCACGAAAAGAGGCTGCGGGATTGGTTGAAAGAAACGTGCAAAGTCCAGAGCATTCTGTGCATGCTAATGACAGGAAGGAGAGAGAAAGCTCAATGTCTACCGAGCGAAATGATAGAAGTAGGAAAAGGAAAAACCCCTCTCGTTCGTCTTCATATGGACCACCTAGAAAATCCCCTGCTCCAATTCGCCATCGCCAGGTTTGTAACCTTTAATAATTAGGGACCTCATACTCCAGAAGGTAAGCCTCCCGGAAGACATGAAATCGAGTTTTCAGAATCGAGTTCACCTCAAGTAAATGAAATAAAATATATTTAGCCCCGTAGGCTTGCTAGAGATAGTGGAAGTGCAAATATGGTTGAACGCGATATGAGGAATGATGTGAATAGGTTTAACTTTGGTCAGAAGGACAGTCAACCCGCTTCTTTTAATAATGGTAAATTCAATGATTATCAGTTACAAATAAGGCTTTGGTCCAGATTTTATCGTATTATCCTGTTGTTTGGAAGGGAGGGGTCGCGATTAAAGGTCAAGTTACTTATGTTCAATTGCATTTAATTTGTGGAAGCGTTGATCCTGTTTCCACAATGGTTCATCAAGCTACTTTAAGTGGAAAAGACCCCCAGATGATAAACCTAACTGGGCGAATACCTCTTACATCTGATAGAGTGTCTGATATCAAAGCAAAAATAGCAACTGCTATTAGCACAAAGGATTGCTGTATTTCGTTAGCCCAACAGACTATTCTCGACCGTGGACGAGATAATCATCATTCTAAACCTCTTTCTAATGTTATATCTTATTTCCAAGAAAAGCAAGCCGCTGGCGTGGATAAAATTGGAATATCTAAAATGTATGTATTTGCGCCATCGTTGTTCACACAAGAGCAGTTGATTACGATGATGCCTCATGTAACGAATATACTAAACGCGTCGAACGATAATTATTTAATGGTAATGGTTACAAGATAAACATCTACGTTTTATTTTCTTTCAAATATATATTGTCTTGTAATTTGACCAATCCCTCGGTAATTTTTTGTTCCAGGTAGTGTTCTAACTGTGATATTGTAAACGATGGATCATTGTTTTTAAAAACAAACACTTTCAGCGAAGAATATATTCTTTCCAAAGTGACGCCATCTAAATTGGTAAGCATCAAGTTTATAAACGACCAAATATCCTTTTATCAAAAATATTTTACATTATCAGTGATTCGGTCCGTAACTTCTTCATCAACTTCAATATCCCGAGGTTCTTCTATATTCGAACCGAGGCTCTCTGCCAATCGATAGTATCCATTTTTTTCAAATATCAGGCCTTTTCTAACCAGATAATGTAAGCCTTGATTTACGTAATTTTTATTAGATGATAGCTTTATGCAGAGATCATCAGCTGTTTGCATTTTATCCGATATTTGCATTAGTAAAGTGGCCTGGAGCAATGTGCACCAAACGACGGAAAATTTTCCTCCAATCAATATTTCTACCTCAGCCATCGTTACGTGATATAGCCACTGGAGTTTACGAGAGGAACTGATCTCTGCATACTCGGTGGCATATATGTCCAGAAATCTAAATTAGATCATTATCACCTCTCGATGTTGGATGGGACTGTGAATTGATTTTCAGTGAATTCTTCGGCAATGTCCCAGATGTAAGGAGTTACAATTAGTGCTTCAAAGTCATATCTGCAATCCCACAATTCGCCACATCTTTTGATAACGTCTTTATTTAAACGTTTGGACTCCTTGATGTCATTCACCATGATGGAGCATTGGTTGATACTGTCCAATCCGAAATGTTTTCCGAGCATTCTTATTTTGTTAACCTGTTATAGCTACGTACCAACCTCATAGATTAAATCGTCTTCTGTTTGGATTTTAAATATTCTGTCGGCTAGTTGTTTGCTATATTCGTCAATGAACTGAGCGGATGTTCCATACACTTGAACAATACTGAAAATTAAATTTGATGGCGGTTCGTGTTTTTCACCTAATATTAGTGATTAGTTACGAAAATATAGGAGATCCTCTTGGTCCAACTCTGCCTCTACGCGATTCTCTTCTTTTTTACATTTCTAAGTTATTTGAAGCAATGACTTGGTCCAATGTCATTGTTTCACGTTCGTTCATAATTTTTTTCACCAACAGATTCATCAAATCCTTTTTATTTCTAACGTTACAGTATTTTAAGATATATCATTATGCTATATATA
>JWZT01005293.1:97684-115096 GCA_000827895.1 Thelohanellus kitauei
ACTTTACACCGCCGCCCACTGTCGAAATACATTGCAAGGTACTGTAGGAGAGCTAGAAAAATTTTTATTGGTTTATTTAGTAACTTGATTAGTGTAGGATAACGAAAACAACGGTAATATAGTTCTTGGTGGCCGGTGCGCTCGCAAAAGATTAAAAATGTCGGAGATGAAATTTTCATAATTATGTTTGTTTTGATTGAATGAATTCAATTTAATCTGAAACACTCTGACGTTTATTAAAATATTATTTTGATGCTGTGGGGTTTGAAATATTCTTAAAGAACAAAAGTAATTTTTGAAACTGATTTTCAATAATTACGAACTAAAATTTATTAAACTGTGATATACCACAAGGAGTATCTCAAATAAATTAAATATTTCGAAAATTCCGGGTTTTTTGTTAAAATTTTACTGAACATAAAAAAAAGAATTATTTGGTTAGTGATACAAATATTTTGCAATTTATTTGTTTCCCGATTATATACACCTCTAAAATTTATGTTATTAGTAGCTATCATGCGTCGTTTGGTTTAAAACCAACAAAGTATACTTTATTATTTATATTTCTGTAATGTTAAATGAAAAATATTAAAATATAATAGGATATTGTAGACCGCCTTCGGTGAGTAAATCATTTTGAATTATAGACTCGTCATTTGCTGTTCTGCTACGCCACGTGTATTCATAAAAATGATAGTTTAGAAGATCAACATTTGCCCTTTTATACATCTCAACACTTTATGTTTCAGTTTTGACAACTCTCAATATTCTAAGTGTGCATTCCTGCAGATGAAACAAAACTTTCGTCTTGGACCACATACTCGTGAATTCGACCATCTTGTTGCCCTATCTGTCCGCACACGGGTTATTCTTCACTTCACATCTCGGAACCTTATTTATTTTTATAATTTTGTACGTTTTCTCTTATGATGGGTGAAAGAGTTTCTTGTATTTCTTTTTATTTTTCACGTGAAAGAGTCATACCTCACCTGTTTTATAACTTCCGTCTGGTTTTATAATGCCCTCGGTTTGGCCAAATATCCATGGCCATTCGATTCTCATACCGAGGTTCTGCCGATGTTAGCATCTATTCATTCGTGTATTTATCTTCATTGTTGTCTTTCTTCTCTTTTGGAGTTATATCTGCAAAAAGACAACTTCCTATATTATAGATTCATTTTCCTTTAGGAAGGGTTTCATCTATATGCACAAATACTTTCGGACTTTTCTCATCAACCCTCACTTCCATACCTTGTCCTAACTTTCTTGATTGAAAATGCATATAATTCGTAAGTATACAAATACCCCTACAGTGGTTATACTAATCTAGAATGATATTGCTACTGACATCGTCTGTAATCAGAGCCTTCGACAGAAGGTATTCTTTTAGTTTTACTTCATTTAATACCGGGTTTTATATTCAAAGCCTCTCAACGTGACATTCAAAATTACGCACCTAATTAAAATCTGCAATTCACAAATCTTTCAGAGATTTCTCCAATCTTTGATGGAAATATTGGATACTGATTAAGAATTCACAACTCAAAATCATATGGATTATGTAAGATTGCGCGATGGAAATCTCGACGTTTTTGATACCAGCCCAGATCATATCCACCACCTCCTAAGATACAATCCCTTCCTTAACCTGCGTGAGGAAGTTTTCTCTCACGCAAGATCTTTGGGAGGACGAACCAATATTCTAAGAAGTGCAAACGGTCTTATTCAAAGAATGATAAATGCCTGTAATTTGGTGACTTCAAAAACATTAAAAAATTGTATGACATTGCAAAAGTTTCCTAGAAAGCTCTATACTGGAAAGAGACATCAACAGGGATTAAAATATCATTATTTTTCATACTTTTAGAGTGAATTTTTTGAATACAAAAACTAGTTTTATGTATTTCAAACTGTAACAAGGTGCATAAATTCAAATTTCATGTTGCGAAACTTTGAATATTGCTTTGAGTAACATTGAATGTCACAGTGCGAAACTGAATGTAAAACCCGGCAGTAACGTAAAAATCCTCATGTCCGATATTTTTGATCTTATGCGTGCGCATCGGCCACCAAGTACTACGTTACTAAAACAACACATTTACTCAGATTTATAAGTGTAATTATGAACATTTCTTAATCACAATAGAACTCCTTGTTGGACAATTGGCGGATGAAGACCCTTGGTTAGTAATTCTTTAAGTTTGTTGTAGATTGGATGGAGGAAAGTGGCATGTAACAGATTAACATATCAATCTTCACAACAGAAATTATCTGAAAGTGTTTCTACGAAGATAAGGCATCATCTGCAGAGTTTGGAGGACTATATCACCTTAGAGATTTTAGGGTATGAAGAGAAGTCAACGTTCTGTGATCTTATCACTGTAGATATTGATACAGCACCTCAGGAGTTACAGCTTGAAAATATCGCACGCAGTCAGATCACAAGGTGAAATTTTTACTATTTGAAATAATGTAATTTTCAAATCTGTCTGTTCAAAAATTTTAACGTTATGAAATTCTAAGTAATGTTTCCCATATTTGGGAGGAGTTTTAATTGTATGAATATCACCAAAAGTAAATATACATATGCCATTTGATAAACTCACTAGGGAGACTTGATAATAATCTCAACAAACCACCTCACTTCTTATTCAGATAAAAAGTAGAAATGTAATAGGGTAATTTTGTTAAAATGTTTCTAAAATTAAAAGTGATTTCAAATCTAGATGCTATGAAATTAACTAAGAAATATATTCAATGAATCAACAACTTGTTTTTAAATTTTTAACTTTATTCATACCTTCTTTCAGATAACTTAAATAGTAAATGCCACTATTTTTAAAGGCGTGGCCACCCGCTAACCATTATTACTGCAACGCTTTCAGAGTCAAAACATCGGCCCACCACTGCTATGATGGATCTCGCTTTATTCATAAGATCCAATCAAGTTAATATAGAGCCAATTAAAGGTTCAACTTTTTCAAGAAATAAATCATTAAACCATCGATTCAATGATGTTATAAGTGTTTTTACACTGTTTATCGTCCAGTTGTTCGATTTTCCATTGTGGACATTCAAATTTTACGATATTGTATATATTATAGAAAGTAACTTAAAATTGACAAAGGTTCTATCTTTTATGGTCTTAAGAATATGCAGTTAGATTCACGAGGTTAATATTCGCAGTCTTTTACTGAGATTGGATTGAACCTAACAACAAGAATCTTTGTATTGTCTATCATTAACTTTTTATAATAAAAACAACATAAAAACCTATGAATGTCCAAACCGGAAAATTGGGAATTTCGGAACGGGAAATGGTGTATCTTACTTCATAAGGTTTTCTGATCCTGAATTCGGATGAAAAACAGAATTTATCTTCATTCAACCAGCTTCCAAGAATCTAAACCCAATCTCTGCTCTATAATGAATTGGGTGTTAAAAATTAGACATCTCTTGGTCGGTGTTTGATGTCAAGGGTTCTCAGGCTAACCTACAAAGATAGAGTTTTTGGATTTGGTCCTAGGTTTAGTTGAAACTAAAAGTCAATATATCATTCATGAAAAATAGTGATATTATTGAAAAATCATTACCAGTATCGTTTTGATATATTCAAATATTTGAGTATAACATTTTTATGAAAGGTGTTGGTTGTTTTTATACATAAAAAAATGAAAAGGTTTTCATGATTGGATGAAACCACAACGAGCATCGATAAGAAAATCAAGACCCTTGAGAGTTGGACTGGAATAGAAAATATGTTTACTAATAAAGACACCTGGCGGTATTACAAGCATCGATAGATAAGCTTTGTTGATTATTTGAAACTTTATCCAGCTTGCTATCGGTATGGCACTCACAAAACTATTATTTGCCTCATTACTCATATATGCCTCAAATACTCAAGGTATTTATCATTTACCTTTATAGTTAATTTTAAAATAGTTTCTTAACTCATTTTTAATCGAATTTCCAATATTTTCAAATCTCTTTAACCTGTGTTCTTTTAAGGCAACCCCTTTAAATCTCCCTTCAGATCATTACCATTTTCATTTCTTTCTTCATCAACTCAACGCCAATTCCGTTTTGTGGGGAAACATTAACAGACGTAAATGGATTATTTCTAAAAACCTTCATTCGAAAACAGGGTTTCTCTACTTTTACGGGAAACCTGAAAAATCGGGAAGATAATTTTCTGATGCCTTGAAACGTCATCAAAGGAATCCGTAGATACGAACCAACGGTGCTACTTTTGACTGTTTGTATACTAACTCTTCAATTACTGATCTAGTTTTCTTAGTTTCAAACCTTTTCCACTAATTGATGGATAATTATCAACCACATTAGTCTTAAAATACCAACCATTCTAGTTCTGAGTTAGTATTTTATGGATCAGATCTCTAAGATTAAAAGAAATTCAGAGGTATGACCTTCTACTCAGGAAAACACCTTCAAAATAGATTTACTTCCAACTACTCAAAGCAGCGCATACGATTTGTTCATAAGTCAAACAGAGAGTTCGTTAAACTATATTTTTAGAATGTCGTCATTTGTATCATGTATCAGAAAATTTTTGCCAATCCTTATTCTTGGAGGAATCTTTGAATACTCGAGGACTAGTTAGAAATAGGTTAAGAAATAAAATCTATAAGACTTCACGACTGAGGTTCTGCATAACTTGGTCATACTCAAATGATTTTATTTTGATAAACAGCAACGGAAGCATATATTCTGTTCGGTATGTTGGCGAACAGATGAAAATGGCAATTTTCGGCTTTTTACTTTTCGCAAACCATGGCATGGTCCAGTAGAACAGTAAAGGTTGGAAATACTTGGAGGAAGTCAAGTTGGCCAGACTATCGGAGATACCCTTTCTTCGAAACGATGGCAAACTCGATTCCGGATGACAAAAACAAATTAACGATTACTATTTGACAAATCAATAACTTATTTGTGATTAGAGGCAGTTCCTTTCTCGGTTTTAATATTCAGGCACAAAAAGCACCAAGACTGACAAAGCCAAACCTATTGAGACTGAGAAACCAGCCGAAGAACCAATGAAGCCAACCGTTTGATGTTTATAATTTCAGTCCAAAGCAGGAACAAGAAAAAATTCACGTATACCTTTAAGTTATCAGGACATGGGCAGAACGAGGCGACTGCAGTCGCCAGGCAAAATGGATGCCTAGGAGGAGCTCAAGCTGGTATGGGTATGGGAGGAGCCCAAGCTGGTATGGGAGGAATTCCAGTTGGATGCATGGGAGGAGCCCGACCTGGTACCACGGGAGGAGCTTCAGTGGATATGCTGGAGGAGCTTCAGGTGGATATGCGGGAGGAGCCAGTTCTTTCTCCCAAGGTGGACAAGCAGGAGGAGCCAGTTCTTTCTCACAAGGCGGACAAGCAGGAGGCCAATATCAGGTATATGGAGAAGACAAGTAGAATCAAATGTCCGGATCTCAAATGGGCGGTCCGTGCGGGTAAGAGCTGTTGATAATTAGTTCAATGTCGGTAGGAACTCTGTTGAATCCATAGGGAGGGCAGCAAGGTGCTCTATGTACGCCTGAAGTCGTCGAACAACAAGCTGCTCAAGCGTCTCAACAACAATTGGCCAATCAACAAGCATTACATAATCTTTTAGACCAACAACATCGCACCCAACAGGCGCATTTAGCCCAGCAATCTGCAACACAGAAAAAACTGGCGCAAAACCAAATGGCGCAAAAACTACTCGCACAACACCACATAGCAGAACAACAAGAACTAGCCCAGCATCACATAGAGCAACAGAAGCAACTCACTCAGCACCAGATGGCCGAGCAGAAAGCTGCAGAAGATGCCATGGGATGCAACTCGGGGCCAGGACTTGCCGTATCACAAAGCTGTAGGAATTAGATCCCCTTAGAAACAATAGCTTCGAGCAGCCAAGCTCCATCACATGCAACACAAGGTTAAGTGTTACGATGAAAAAGTTCTCGGTTGTACTGCAAATACTCTTGGAGCAAGCGGACCTGGCGGATCTAACTGTTAGTTCGTTTCTCATGCATAGGTGGCCCTCAGCAATCAATAGTAATGGCTCAAAGTAAAAGACTCATTAATTTAGACAGCGCTTCTGGGTCAATAGGTCAACCATGCGCCTCTTCAAGTAACTTTATATAAACTAGCAACCCAAGTGTCCAGCAGTTCATCATGTAACATCGCATTCTAACTTTAGCCGGTGGCATGCAGAGTGGTATGAGCGGTGGAATGCAGAGTGGTATGAGCGGTGGAATGCAGAGTGGTATGAGCGGTGGCATGCAGAGTGGCATGGGCGGTGGAATGCAAGGTGGCATGCAAGGTGGCATGGGCGGTGGAAGTCCAATGTCAATGGTTAATCTACTAATTCACCTCAGACTATGCCAGGTCGTGTCCCAGGACCTCAGCCTATGCCAGGTCAGACCCCGGGCGTTCAGGGAATGGGTGGCGGTCTACCAATCGGTGGCGGTCTAGCAAAGAGAAGAACTTCAACGGTAATTTTGGCAAATATAAAAAAAGCGAAGAAGCTGTAGTCAGGTAGATTGTCACCATGGATGCAAACGGTGCAAGTGAATGATAAACTTAATTTAAGGGAGGACTGCGACGTGAAATGCCCCGAAAAATGTTGCAAGAATAAAATTACGAGACCTGAATGAAGGATATAATTTACAAATGATATAGTTTATCCAATAATTTAGCTATTGATCTATTCCGATTTTAAAGTTTTGATCTTTTTTGAGGTGAACTGAATCGTCTTGGCGATCTGGATCTATGCCTTCGGTCCCTCGATTTTGGTGAACTTGATGGTCTTGGTTCAGTTCTAGTTTTGCGCATAATATCATCCTCGAATTTCTGGTTAAAGAACATTATTACAACATCTCCACGACCCTTTACGTGTTTGTATTTCTCAGGTCGTTTTGATTGTATTCGAGGCTTGGGATCGTCGATCCCAGCTAATTTGCGTTTCAGCCTTTCTGGAGTTGGTGTTCGTGTGCGACGAATTAGCGGATTGTTCGGTCCTGGAGGTATTTCTTCCGGATCTACAGGCATGATTCCCAAGTACTCAAACGGTATATTCATTTTCTTAGCCAAAACCTTCATTCGTTCCCTGTATAATGTACGACTTAACGTATAGGCTTCCCGAGATATTTCTTGTCGTGTCATGATTTCACCCGGTTCACTTTCGCTCGATTCCTCCGATATCTCAGTTGAAACTGATTCATCTTCGGATTTTGATGCAGCATATTCCAATTGCACATTTTCGTCTTTCTGTGCTGTTTTTTCTGGTTATTAAATTATTTCCTACGATGAGCCAGCTGAAGTGCAACACTTTTCTTGATCAATTCTCCGCAATGCTCGACTCTTATTTCGGCGTATGGCTTATAAGATTGATCGACTCTCTGGTTTTCAATATCCGAAATGATCTGTTGACCAGAAATCACGCGTCCAAACACCACATGCTTTCTAAACATAAAAGGCTGCACAATGGAGGAAAAAATACTGTTTCAGAATAGAATATCACACTGCGCCATTCTTAAGATATTTATATCAGGCAATGACAAGCCAATAAAAAAGGCCGATGGAATATCAATGCAAGTTTTAATTGACATTCAATGATGTCCCATAAACTGATGAATTATTCGTGATTATTCAGAACGAACAATTTCATAGAATACTCTACGATGTGAGGGGAAGTTGCGTTCAATATGGACAAATATTCAATTCTTTTAAGAAGATCAGGTAAGGTAGATCACAAATATAAATGTGGAAACAATCGTCGTTCGTTTAAACCAAATTTGATTCGATGTAACAAATGTACATTTTTTAAAACTAATTCAAATTTAATAATCTAAAAATAATAACATACATTTAAGCAGCTCAACAAAACTACAAGAGTTCATATTCAAGGTACGACACACTTTAATTGAAACAGGTTCATTTGTTGTGATGAATAAAAAAGATTTAAATATCTCAAAATACCAGAGAGCTGAAAATTTACACCAGGTTTCTAATTTTGGAATATTTTAAATAAAAGTGTCTCACACTCAATGCGTAAACTGACGATGATAAAATATTGGCATTTGTTTTTAATTTGGCAAGCCTTTTTTTCTTCAAAAGTTATCCACCAAATATAATCAAAAACTATAAACCTTGAAAATCAATCGACATCAGGCGAGGAAGACTTGAAATCACTGTTTTAGATATTTTTAGAACAAGTTAAAATATTAATTACACTGACTATTAATGTTGATCGTACACTAACAAAATGTTGTTATATGACGATATTCAAACACGTGTCCTATTTGGTGGAAAGTAATGAGCAATCATGAAAGCAATGGTAAGATAAATTTTCGAAAAGTAAGCGTATATTAAAATAAACTCTGACATGTAAATTCATTTATGGCGGGAAGCAGAAAAGCTCAAAAACATTAACCACGCCTTTTTGAAAAATTTTAACTTACAGATTTATTTTAGAAGTTTTCATTATCTGGATGACGAGCCATCAGAAAAAAAGAGTATTGATTGTCTTATATGCCAAATTTGAAATTTGGCGCGAGTGATCCTCAAGATCACAATGATTGATAAAATATAACTTAGTTTACCCGTTTAGATGAGGACAAAGTGAAGTGGTGATAAAAAATTGCGATCCATTAGTATTCGGACCTTTATTAGCCATTGATAATAAAAAGGGTTCATCGTGATCAATTTTGAAATTTTCATCGTCAAAAGACTCGCCGTATATCGATTCACCACCTGTCCCATTTCCCTTTTCAAAATCACCTCCCTGAACCATAAATTCTTTAATAACGCGATGAAATAACGAGCCCTTGTAGTGCAAAGGGCGCCCACAGCGCAAGCTTTCACCTTTTTCGCCTTAATAAAAAGCTTGAAATACCTGTGCACAAGGCTCTGAAATTCTCAGCGGTTCTTGGACATATATCTGAAAAAAGCTCGAAGACTACTCGACCAGCTAAATTAAGACATTAAAAAATACCTGGGGTCTGATTTATCGCAATATCGAAAAAACATCTAGGCCGATTCTCCTTATCAAAACTGGACATATTGACCGAGTTTGCGCAATCCTTTCATCGTGAAAACTCTGCATTCGAGGAGTGAGCTTTATGCTTATCAACGAATTCGATATTTTAAAGTTTCCAGAATGTATAAATTCAGCTCAAAACGTAAAATAATTTAGACAACCTATTATTTCATCAATTTTTGAAATTCAGATCTCTCTCATCAAACCTAGAGATGAATAAAGGCCTATTCCACAAGTTTCAAACTCATTTCACATGGCGAGTCTGATAGAATTCTAAAATTGCTCCGTGGGCCGGTCTAGTAAATTCGAACAATACACTATAGAAAACAGAGTAAACACTCTGATTATATGCTTTTTACATTTGAATAACAAACATTTTATAGATTAGAGTCGTTCCATGGCACATGATACATTGTAACATTATGTTACTGATAATGAAACAAGTTATTCGAACATGTAAATTTTGTGAACAATAAAAGTCTATGAGTGAAAGGGAAAATGCTCCGCAGTATATAAATCTGCTAATTAATATCATAATTGGTTGTTTTATTGATGTCTGACAGCACTTAAGACTGACAATTCCATCAAAGTGATGTAAGCGTCTGAACAGTAGAAACTTTAAGAACCGCGTTCAAATGAGTGTTTGTCAATTTTGAGAGATATTTTGCCTTATTTAAATTCTTAGCAGAAACTACTGCTTACAAACCTAATTTTTTGTGAACATCGATAATATTCTTGTAGAAAAGGCAGTCAATGGGATACTTTTGTCATGTTAATGTGTAAAATGTTCCAATGTCATCAGAACCGAATTCATCTTTCAAAACATAATCACATAGAATATCGATTAACTGCATTTTCAATTCATGATGCTGCTTAAGCAGTTATGATGAACTGGTGTCGAACCTTCCAAAGCTATTTTTCATGAGTTTAAAATCAGAAAATTTTCTCATAACTTCGTTTCTCAGCCCTGAAGTTTTTTAACTGTAATTCTGGGTATGAACCTCATAAACAAAACCAGTATCAGAAAAGATTTCAGTGTTAGAAAATGAACTCGATTATTTTCAATCAACTGCTCTTCCTATAACTCGAGCTTATACTCAAAAGAACAAATGCTTTCATATAGATCGAGTACCAGTTTATTACCTCCTAGTTTTTCTGTTCATTTCATCAATTTGACAAGTAATATCAACTAAAACATCTAAATAGGTAAGCCATGTATTGTCACTCAAATCTGAAATTTGGCATCCTTTCATATCAATAAATATTCTCGCCTCGGAATTCAATATGACAAAACGTCATCAACAGAACCCTGACTACGTTATCGAACTTCCTTATGATGTGGCAGAAAGTAAGACCTTCAAACTTCCTCCAACAGGTTATTAAATTATCTGTGGTTAAGTACATTGGCTCTGATGAAACTTGTCGTCTTTAGCACGACATTCATTAGGTTTCCCATCCTCATGATTTGGCTGCACAACGATTGGTGATGTAAAATGCAGTTCAAATTGCAGAAATCCGACTTTATGTTCAGTTGTTGCAGCTTTTCTTTCAAATTCGTTACGATCCCAACTTTCCTGCCTATAATTTTAGGTGCTTAATCGATCACCAGACATATAGCTTGCTTCCAATCTACACAAACTCGGTTAAGCCTTCCCTCAACATTGATATACATCGTCTGCAGTTGTTGTATCGTTCACTGGTATCAATTCAACAAATTATTCATTTATGTTGACATCTTTATCCACTTTTTGAACGAAAACAGCGAGTATAGCAATCCCGGTGATATCTGTAATCTTATCAATTGCAATTGAAAAAGTGACAAACGTTTTTCTTTGTTGAAAGCTAAATATCCAGATCACCAGCAACATCAAAAACTCTCTGAAATGGTGTTTCTTGACAGGCTTATAGTAGAAAATGCTTGTCGCTTATCATGACAAATCAATTCTGCGCTCAACAACATGTTTTTTGTATCAATTGTCCATCCGAAAACGGTTTTGATGTCAAGGCTATAAAATGAGATGTGAAATGGCTGGCTTTTAAAGCAGCATCATTAACTAGATTGATGGTTTTACAGAATGACTATTGCTACTTAAAATGCTTTATCAAAGTCGGGAACTTAATCTTGTCGTAGCTTTCCTGTGTATTTTTCAAATCCACTATCATTTGATTCGTAATATCTTCGGAAGTTATACTCTTTTCCAACAGCGATTGGCTGCAGTCAGATAAAACCTGTTAGTTAATCATCGACATCAATGATTAAATAATTGCTTTTCCGTTTTTTCAGAATAACGCGATGTTCGATATCCATTTTTCTCTCATTGGCGGCATATTGTATGAATAACTCCAAAACGTTATAAATTTATTTTACAGACGAAAACAAAAGAAGAAATATACAACACGTAAACTGAAAGGGTGTGAATATACTTGATCCGAGTAAATTTAAAAAATAGAAGCTATTTTTGAGTAGGTAAATTGAATAATAAAACGACTTAATTGATAATGAAGCCTTGTATCACAATCAAATAATAACTAAGGCCAACAACTCAGGAAGACGTTGTTTGTATACCTTCGCACAAATTATGTCATTTACTCGTATAAGTAGTGGTATTTATATAGCTGGAGACATAAAACTAAGCGCGTGCGTCATGTTTTTTATTTATAAACACGGGTTCGCTTAGATACAGATTTTGGGTGGTTTTAATAGGAATAAATTATAAAAATGTGAAATAGGTGTAATAATTAAGGTTTTTGCAATAAATGCGTTTTCATTTTTTTTAATCTATTACCTCTATCCATGAGGTATGTACTCGGCTTTGAAACTTAGAATACGTTTAAACATGCATAAATATTAATTATTGCACCTATTTCACATTTTTATAATTTATTCCTATTAAAACCACCAAAAATCTGTGGATCTATGTGAACCCATGCTTATAAATAGACAAAAATTAGCGCACGCGTTTAAGGTGGTGTCACCAGCTACATTAATACCTCAGTCTTTTACCACGAATGACTTTTACAACGAAAATTTAAGTTTTCTATGCATACAAATTTTTAAGCTAGTAATATTGTTTTTCTACAGATATACACCAAGTTAAATTCATTTCTCTGATATTGAGGTCTCAATGAGATTTTGAGAATAAAAGAGGAAAACAGATTTATTTTTTCACAGTTATACGGTCCATGTAAAGGTTTCGACTTGTATTGTTCTCACTTTATATATTCTGCTTCTAAATAAATCATATTCGAGCTATAGTTTCATATTTCCATCATTCCGCAGCGTTTTCCTCTTTCCAATCATGAGAATATAACGGTTGACTGAGCAAGCGGTTATACGAGCGCTTAATGCAAATTTTCCCCACTCACGATTGAATTGCCGTTATTTTCACCTTTGTCAAAATATGTGGAGGAAGATACAAAAAAACAGTGACCTATTAAAGAAGTATAAAATGAAGAGCGAATTGGAGCTTTGCATAATAATGATACTCTCAATTGCGTTTCGGCCAATCCCTAGTGTAACATTTGCTCTGGTCAGCACTGCGCCATATGCAAATCAAAACATAAAATATTTTCGAGATATATTGGAATACTTCGAAAATAATTATATGGGCCTTACAGATGTTGATGGGACAAGAAAAACACCCATGTTTCCGATTTACAGTATGGAATGTTGTTGAAATTACTATCAATGGCCAATCAAGAACAAATAATTCTCTATAAGGATGGCACAGTAGATTTTCAAAAACATCCAAAATTTTCCATCGTTCAAGTACGTAGAATATCTAGAACTGGACGAAAACTATCAAAGAATTATTTGTCAACAAGTTCAAAATGGACAGTCTGCAAATTCTCAACCAAGAACTTATCATTTGGTAAATGAAGGGCTTCGAGTAATGTTAAGAAATCATGATCCTGCAAGCATGATGGCATTCTCAAGGTTGACGGCCTTCAAGGTTACACATCAATTTTAATCAATTAATTTGTTAGATCGATTTTATTTATTCAATAAATTTGCAAACTTTAGACTTGAGTTTAGAAAAAATACTGCAGTTTATAAAATACAGGCAGCTTTCTGGCCTTGATTTGAGATAGATCCTGGAAGTGTAGCAACAATTTGATGCTTATGAGGATATTTGGATGTAACTGCGCGTGTGTTGTTTTCGTTGTAAAGCCATGGAACCTCATTTACTACCCATTCGCGCCTGCTTTCATCAATTTGTATTGACCTGCTCACGGGCCGTATTTTTGACACCCTGGCCTATCCATTCTGTCACTTTATAACAGAGAGAACGTCTTATTCTCTATTTCGATGCCAAAGACCTCGTTTTACCCCTATTATGCACTGAATTCTTTTATACCGGTTATGTATTTATTGAATAATTGGTATTTAGGTAGCAAGCGCTACCAGCGCACGTGCGCAAAACATAATGGAGTATTTTGGTTATATGGATCGTCTAGTGCAGGGTTCTGAAACCTTTTGGACCTAAAGAGCCAAATCAGATTAAAAATCCATTTCGAGATTTTCAGAGCCACAACTTTTTTTACATTTGATGGTAAAATTATGATAAAATGAGTATGACGTAATTATATCAAGATATATGGGATAATAATTTAAAAAAATTTAGCAATAAACATAAAGATTAAAATAAAATTTTGAATAATACAACATAAAATTATAATATTAATTTTCACGTAATTCATGTGAATATTGGGGTTGTATCTCATTCGAATGTTTGGTGTGTATGTTTGATTTTTATTCATTTACGGCGTGATTCCAATTTTGCATCAAAAAGCTGATTTCAAATTTATTCGTTATGTGGTTCATGTTGTAAAATGATAGTTCGCGTGAATAAGTTGATTTGAAAATACAAAGAAAATAAAAAGTCAATTTTTTCAGCTGATCGTATGGGTCAAGAATGGATTACCATGCGATAATCATCATACATTCATGTTCAGTATATTTATATCAGACCCCATGTTATATGAACTAATTTCCAATTTTTGTTTCTCAAAAATTTCCAAATAGGTATAGAGGCATTCAAATTTTTAACATAATAACCCTTAGTTTTATGAATGCATCGATTGCATTTCGAAGTCACCAGTTTAAAATATCAAAGAAAGATGTATTAAATTTTGTTCCAGTTATATTTAAAGAATTTTTTTACTAAGGTTAACGATAGTTCTAGTTTTCTGAATTTGTGTAACCAACCGAGTAAGGCCTCCCATACATTTAATGGTGCTTCCTTGAAATAGCCTATATCAATATCAGAATCTTTAATTTGGTGATGTTTCTCCTGGGTTTGGAAGTGAATCAATGTTAGTACTTTCAAAATCTTTAAAAAATGGAATAAATTCTTTGTGAATAAAGTAACAACTAAAAAAAGATAAATTTGTGTTTCCATTCCCATGTAATTAATTATTTAGTTTATTTAAATGAATCGTGACCTATATCAAAAAATTAAATAGTTGGAATCAGTGACAGTATAATAAATCTTGATTATTAATATCATTCTCAAGAAGAAACACTTTAATTTCTGGCAACAAGTAATATAATACTTGTGAAATATTTTCTATTGAAAAATCAATGAACTTTTGTATGCAAAAATGATCTTCCTATTAACTCTCCATTTCTACTAAAAGTTGTTTTAATTGACAATGATTAGAAGCTTTATCTTTAATGAGGTTAATGATCTTAATCACCTATTCCATATTCTTGTAAATTTCTTCTCCGAATGCACAGGGATAAAGAGCTATTTTATTAATGATGAAATGGTAAGAAAGTATTTAATGATTAATATTTTCTTTCATAATAGAAGCTACTGCATTTTTAGGGCAGGTCATAGATTTTTGCTCCGCCTGTTGGAATGAACAAATTTCTATTAAGTAGAATAGGATGTTTTTTATGACATTGACTTACAGCATTTGTCAGATTTTCACCACATGTTTGACCTGTCAGCGGCAACAATCCGAATAACTCTAGTTTAGAACCTGTAAAAGAAATCAATAGTACAATAAAACTAGATTGTGGCGGCATTATTGATGTCACGAAACTCATCTACTCCTTTTACACGCCCATAAACCAATTTATGATCTTCGTTTGCTGACTTGTTATATCTTCGAACATTTTCACTGATACCTCTTACTGTTGTAGCAGATAATAGTGATTTATTTTGAATAGCTGATATATTATTTAAAATCAGAAATAGTTCTTACGATGCTCTTATAAACAGCTATTGATGTATTGGCCGACCGTATATGGTTTTCCTTTGTTAAAAATCTATCGGATGTACACGAAACTAGCAATATTAATAGTGTTATAAGATTGCATCGATTCGTTTAATACCGAAGTTCACTTATCTGGTACTATTAAATTGCTTTATTTGTTGCATCTAGTCAGGATATTTATTGATAAATGACATGTTTAGTTTTTAATGCCTCTCCAAATTATATTTTTTGATGTAGCAACTTTTTTTCACGAATTAAACATGTAAGAAAGCCGTTTGAGTGATGAACAAAACCATATATATGGGTCCATTACACTCTAATTAACCGTTCCTTTCATTAATTAATATTTTCTTCATCTTAGTCGATGTATCCAATCGGTGTGATCTATAAATTATTTTCATGGTAATTAATGGTACTATAATATTTATTTGAATTATCGACAAAATTACTGGTTTGATTTAAAACGTACCGGATATATATACATAACCTTAAATTGCAAATAATGAAAATTTTATGAATCACATTTAAAACTCTATTTGAATTACACTGTCTCTATGGAACAATCGTGGTTTTCAATCCTATGCGATCCAGTGAGTCTGTTACAAAAATAAATAGCGAGACGACGGTGACCAAAGTCAGGATTTGAATTCATATATGAATGATTTTTGAATTGAGTCCCAAATTAAACGAAAATTTAATAAGATATTGGGGAAAAGGGGCTGGGCTGATAGGGGATTTTACTCGATTTATCAATGGCCTTCACTTTCATAATAATGATCAGGACTTTCGGCACTCAAATCCAACGCAGGTAAAATGGCTTCATCGACATTGTTCATTTCCCAGCCCCTGATACGAATTTTTTCCTATATAAAATCTATTGTTATAATAAATTCCACAAGCCAAGGAACTAACTACTTCATATCAGATTCAGTACGATTTTATCTAAAAACATGTAAAAGTCATTATATTTGGAAAAAAACCTTTCGAATGTGGTTCTAAATTTATTTCAAATAATGTCCATAATTTTCGATCTAATTTTTTAAAGAATTACAAACAAGCATTCGTATTTTTAATGCACTAGCACTACTCTTCGGTCATTTATAACCACTCTTTTTTTTCTGATATATAGATCCTATATACTGTAGAACCTCGATTTCTATGAGTAATTGTGACCATGATTACTTCGGATAACGCATATTCGGATACCGGGTTTTGGTAAATTGATGGCATATCTAAACAATATTTATTGTACATCCCAATGATAATTATGGCTCGACTCAATTTATTTATAGTTGTTCTTAATATTATGACACATTTGATGATATGTTATTTTGATTTATTGAGCATTATTCATTAAATTGTTCAAGGAATAAATATATAAAATATATCCAAATGTCATCATATCATTAGGGACAATTATTAGCATTTTTAGTAGCGACATATTTATTATTAATGTGTCATCAATATGGATAAATGAGGCTATGGTAAGTTAACAAGAAACTCAATTTTGAAAAAAAACCTATTCTAAATGAAAATATTAACTATAATAGGATATTGTAATATTTTCGATGATAGCTCTATGTGTCAAGCTAGATAGTTTATTACCGCTACTAAATCTCATACACTTTTTAGACCCATTAATTGTGAAAATTTACATTTCTCTTGTTTTTAATACCATTGTACGACAGTGTCTATACAATCAACAACTTAAGAAGAGCAACCACCATCATTTTTTGTATAAGATTTCACTTTTTACATCCTGCGGCTGTTTTTTTTTTAATTTTTTCAACTATTTCATTATCCATAAAAATATGAATACTTGGACCATTCGATCTACAATTAACCCCTTTATTTAAATCTTCACTGCCTTTATCGAATGTTGATATTTGGATGATTTTCTGTTCTATCTGTTGTCTACTATGTATCGCCCTTTTCTCAATCATTTCGAGTTCCAAAATATGATTAAGTTTTTTCAATTTTTCATGCAGAGTAGAACTGGCTTACAAGCTAGTATTTGATTTCAATTTTTCAATGAAATTTTTATATTTATGGATATTATGGGAGCAGATATCGGCAAAGAAGCTAGATCATCTTTAAAAAAACATAATATGCACTCTTCAACATCTTCAAAGCCC
>JWZT01005293.1:129345-150140 GCA_000827895.1 Thelohanellus kitauei
CTGTTACATGTAATTCCGCACTGTGCTCCAAGCGCCTTGGGCTTTCTGGAAACGAAATGACTTTCTCCTCGACAGTTATCGTTATCTTCGCTTTCAACTGGCTACTTACTACACAGCATCTCCTCCGCAATTTTCTCCAGTCTGAAAGACCCGCCAGTTGCGAGGCGCTCGTCGGCTTCGAGAAAGTCATACAACTCGATCTACCCGTTCTCATGCATCTTCTCCTCGGCAGGCAGATATTCCCAGATCTCAATCAGCTCCCAATCCTGTGCCTCAGTTTGGATCTCCTCTTTAATGAATTTGGCATTCGTGAAACAGTTACTGATCGTCGATTTACCGACCTGCTTCCAAGCACGTCATGTGACGTGTAGAGCGTCAAGCAACTTTAAGTTTAACTCCTTTCCTTCGTCCATGGCTTCAAGCCTGCGGCACAGCAGGAGCTTCTTGTAGTGGCGCTTGAGGTTTCTATGATTCCTTGATCCATTTGTTGCGAATTGACTGCCGTATTTGGTTAGAAGAAGATAAATTGACTCTAGTTCGTCGCTTTGCATTTGGGACTTGAGTGTGATAATCGAGCATTTTTCAGGAATACGGACTTTTCATAACTCGTACTTTTTAATAGTTACATAATAGTGGCATATTAGCAAGAGTAGGGGTGGTATCGTAAATTTATTTTGTCGGGACCGAGCAAAAGTGGTGTAACAGCGAGACTGGCACAGTAAAAAGATTTGACTGTATTCGTTAATTTCCTCTCCTAAGTTATAACTATTGTATTTTAGCATTTTTTGGTAGTAGCCATCACAGTCAGAACGTTTAATTTTTATTGAGCCACTTTCGATTAAATTTGATAGGTCGGTTTCTGATGTCGGGGATGCTAGAGTCATCTTGCATTAAATAGGCACAAGATCATCCATTCAATGAAAAACATTTTTGTGGATACTTCATGGATACCTTTGAACAGCTGTTGTCCAGAGGAATACACTAATGTATCTTCATAATGGGCAACGCCAGGTTCGACAAAACCAATGGGATCTAGGCCAGCGGTTCTCAACCTGGCGGCAGGGACCACCTAGGGGGTCTAACTACAATTTTTGGGAAGTCGACAAAGAATTTGGAAAAGGTGACTTATTTCTGTATTCAAAAGTTTAAAACGTATCAATAAACTTATTTTTTCTATTGGTTTTAAGAATAATTTTATTTTAATTGTATTTGAAATAAAGATATCGTAGTCATCTAAATCATTTTGTTTTTAAATATTTTTAATTGATACAGCACAAATATTTTTTAACCATTAATACTAAATCCTATTAAAGGGATTGGTGTTGCGTGAATTTACGTCATCGCGGGATCATAGATACCACAGATATTAGTTATTTGATAAATTTTCACGAATCTATCACATAACGTAAGTCTGCCGTTTTTAAAAAAATATATCATATTTCTACAACTTTTTTGATTCAATACTCTATAAATCTGTGCATTTCAAAACATCCATAATCAACTTCGCATGAAATATATAACTTCATTAAATCTTGAAAATGTTTTTAATTATTATAATTTATATAAATCTTAACTCTAGAAAGGGAAATCTGAATTATATTTTTATAACAATATTTACCACAACCCAATTCAAGCTATTTACTCTTTTAAAGGTGGAATCAAACTATCAAAAAATATTGTCCAAACTCGGAAAATTTATTGACCAATATAGGCATGGCTTATAGCTTTATTGAATCAGAGAATGTGAAGGATGGGTACGAATGACCCACAGATATTTATTTTGATCCTTTCAAAGAGTTAAAAATCATCTTAAATATCATAATTGTACATATTTTCAATTTTTAATACATTATATTTTACTATATAAATAAAAATATCGATATTTTAAAACGCAGTGATCATAGCTAACTTGAAAAACAAAAGGTTTAAAGTTCGTCTTATTCACTGTAATATTTAAAAGTGGAAATCCTGCGATTTGGTAAGAATTGTAGCGTGTTCTTGATAGACCACGTTTACTTAGTTCAGTACGTGAATATATCAAGAATAACACATAGAAAGGAATATGAAATAAAAGATCATGAAGACAAAAAAGTTATAATGAAGAATATTTACGTCTCAAATCACTTCAGAGTTACATATAGAATTGAAAAACCCCAATGCATTATTTGTGGAAAAGTTCTATTTGCTGAATCCATGGAGCCGAGCAAACTGAAACGTAGTTTTGACATGCATCAGAACTTTTTGAAAAAGGACACAAATTATTTTAGGTAGAAAGCTAATGGTGTCTGGAAAATCAAGGTTGAACTTTTGGGAAATTGAAATGATCCAAACATGGCTGCGGCTTAAGCATCTTATTGGGACGCCCTCGAAATCTCCAGAACTATGAAACCACACACAATAGCTGAAAAGTTTCTCTTGCCGGCATCAAAATATTTTGTTAGAGTCATGATCGGACAGGAATTTGTTAATAAATTAAATAGAAAATGCATATCAAACGACAGAGAACACAGAAAAATAGCTGATACGTCTGAAGATATTCTCGATCAGATAATGCAGGAAATTAAATCTTGTCCACTTCCAATATTTAGTATTCAGATTGATGAATCCACAGGCGTTTTAAATTGCTCACAATTAATTGTTAATGAGAGGTATATTTATTATGATTTTTTGAAAGACCAGTTTCTCTTATGTCCACTTCCTGAAACAACTACTGTGGCACGATACATATTTGAAAAAATTGGTTTATTTCTTGAAATTTAAAAACATCTCGTGGGAAAATATTTATGGTGTAGGTACAGATGGTGCTCAAATTAAGCCAGAATATCGGTCTTGATTTCAAAGTTTGGTAGAGACTGAGTCACCGAAAAACATTTAAATTCACTGGATGATTCATCGACACATTTGTATCGAAAACACTGCCACATCAATTACAAAACCTAATTGTAAATGTCATTAATTGGCTAAATTTTGTTAAATGCAATTCTTTGTAATAGTCGATTTTTTTCATAAATTTGTCTAGTTTTTAATGCATCCAACAAGATTCTGCATTTTTAACACAGAAGTGTAATGGTTATTAAGCGGGAAAAGATCTAAAACATGTTTTTGATCTTCGTGAAGAACTCAAACTTTTTTTAATCAGAAAGCAAAGCCATAATTAGACGTACTTTATAGAGAAGAATGCGAGATACAGAAAATAGCTTATCTCATTGGGATATTTTCCATGTTGAATGACTTAAATTTATCAATGCACGGGCCAGGTGCCACGTGGGTCGGCTTATTAGAAAATATTAAATTCTTCCAAATGAAACTTTAGCTTTGGCAAACAAAATTGGACGAAAATAAAATCCAGGTTTTCAACCTTATCTGCATTCTATGACGAAATGAAGTTGAATCTGACCAAAGGATTATAATTTTTGTGAATGAACATTTTCACTTGCTTGAAGACGAAATTTCATTGTATTTTCAAAGTTACCTGATATCCCTTTTATACTACCATGAAGTCTCTTTACTGTCAACTTGGATATGTTCACGAGACATCACAGGAATGTTTATTGAACGTATTGATAACGATGTCGCCAAACCCACTTCTCAATGTAAATTTCACAATTCTGGATCAAGTGTTTGCAGTTGTATCCGGTTATGTCTGAGACGGTTTTGCGCATTCTTCTTCCATTTCCAAAAACGTATCTTTACTAATCTGGATTTTCAAACCTTTAATTTATCAATCTTAAATATAGGAGTAGATTTGACGCGAAGATGGCCTTCGTTATGTTCTTGCCAAAACAATCACAAGAATTGCGGATCTGGTGAAACAGAAACAAACTCAATCTTCGCATTGACACTTTGTTGGTTTGACACATTGTCGATACAAAAGTTTAAAATTTGTTTACAGTATTGTCCATTCTCTGCTAATCATTTAAAATTGTACATAAAAATAGCGTTTTTCACTCTATTTAATAATCTTTGAAACCTATTTGATAAAAGTTTCCTCAAATCAAAAAATAACTGCATTAGATGGATAACGCACCTTGTTTTATCAGCTTTCATTTTTTCAGTCCATCTCCAAATTCTCGAGTACAACAACAGTGCAAAACATGAGAAACTACATTTGCCATAAAATCGAAAGTTGTTTGCTAAAACAATGGTAAAATTGGTTGTAAGTGAGTCAAAAAAGGAGAGTATTTCTATTTGTTTTTTCTTTAAATTTGTTAGAAATTTGCGATTTCACAAACCCTGTATTCCGAATGAACTATCTATGAAGGGACTCTATGTATAATGGGGTTGTAATTATTCTCGATCGGGCATAAATCATAATTAAAATCCAAAACTTCCTTGTTCGATTGGTTTGCAAACATATTCTTAATTCGTTTTCACACCCTGATTCGTGTTTGATAACAATGTTTTCACTCGGTTAACTCTTAAAAACATCTGAATGACCTGTAAATTTAAAATTTTTACAATAAAGGTTGATTATTCCGCTCGTGAAATTATTTGTTGATTTGTGGCAACTTTTATTAACTAGATTGCAAAAAATGTTAAATAGGTTGCAAAGATTATTAAATAGATCGAAAATCGCTATATACTGCATGAATAATGTGATTAGGAGTTATTGAAAAATAAATGATGCAATTGATAAATATTAAATTTCATCTTTTAAATCATAACCAGAAATATATTTTTCACAAAATAATCGCATATTCTTTGGTTATTAAATATAAAACTAGTGTTATGTTCGGTTTCTAGAAATTTAATTATATCCTGTATATAAGATGTATATATAATGATGAGTTTTAAGTATAAAATGTAGAGTTAATTATGCCTGTCATAACTTTTTTGAAATGGGTGGTCTCAGCATCTTGGAAATTGGATTATAGGGATTAAAGGGCCCGCGGCTCAACAAAGGTTGAGAACTGAGGATTTAGACCATGCTCCAAGGAAATGACCACAGGGTAATATACCTTCCACTCTACTTGCCTTTCCTCAACCAAATTGAAAATTTGTGACCAAACTGGAAGAACATTGTAAAACCAGCGTCCACGAGACCAGAAACCCACCTATTTAATCAAGTGGCTCAATAGAAATTCCAACTTCCAACCGTGATAGCCATTACTTAAAGCTGCTAAAATACAAAAGAAGGTTTTACTTAGCAGACGAAATTAACGAATATATGTATAATTTATTTTTTAATATTAAATATTGATAAAATTTGAGTTATAAAAATGTGACGGGCTTGATAGGGAAACCCGATAATAAATTTAAGTATACTTTATGCGTTTTTTGTGATTGCGATTTAATACTGTTTAATTACAATGGAATAAAAGTAAAAACTTTTCAATCATGGAAAGGTTTCTTTTCTAGCCATAAATCAAGGATTGTTCCTGATGTGCGATTAAGGATGAAAACCCTATATTTTTTGTGCTGTAACATTTGTCAAGAAGAATCAAAAAAATGAGAACAGCGGACGATGGATAAAGATCTCAGTGGTTTAATTTAAAGTTTAGTTTCCTGAAACACAGTTAAGCAAAGAAAAGAGGTAAAATCAGCTCATATTCTGAGATTCTCCTCGATAGGATTTAAAGGATAATACAAACGAGATGTTGGCCAGAACACATGAAAAAATATTTCTATAAACATTTTATCTATCTTTCACGTCAGGATTTTTATAGAAACTGCTTATACAGTAAAATGTTTAAAAATTATTTAATTTAAAACACATCGAACGTTTAATTGCTAAATTTATTCAAGATGGATAATCCTTTAAACCGATACCAATGATATTCAAGATATAATCTGATTAAAGTAAACAAAGATAATCCTTAGATACTACGTGTATGAATAAATACCACTAAACGCTAACACGTGATCATTTAAATTAACTGTCTGCAAAATTGACTCACATATCACGCACGCCAGCGTTGTGTATTTTACCGCTTGTCTTTTTAATAATTTATCCTAGTTTTATAATCCACTCAAGATTATAGTACTTTAAATTTTGCATGAGTCAAATATTGATGTGACAGGATGCAAAATCAAGAACTCTGTCAAGATAATCAGAATTAGTTCCGGATAAGTTCGAACAGCATATTGATGGGTCTGATATTCACAATTGAATGTATATTTGGTGAGTAGGACTCAAAAATATGAATAATGATAGATTGGGTATCTAAGGGTAATATATTTTTGTTTTAACAAACACTATGATTCCTATTGTAGTATTCATTATTGGTATTTATTAAAATAGCAACAATTGTAGAGCCGAGGAGGCCATTAAAATCTGTAGAACAACCAGAATCTATTTAAAGGCATTTTTGTTAGAGTAGTCAGATTATTTTTAATATCCATCAGTTACAAATTGTTTCAAAAACTGAAAAAGATCCCATTTTACTTGTTTTTGATGATTCAAGATCGTGTTTCTTGAAATAAAAAATTGAATTATGCAAAATCAACTAAAAAACAGAAACGCGATCTAATCAACATAACAATTAAACTTAAAAGGCCTTCTATCAAATATATGATAATTTTAGAATGAAGGAAAACTCAGGCATTCATATTAAGGATAAAACACATCAAGATGGAAAAAACATTGTCTTTATTATCGAAAAGCAATAAATATTTGAATATCTCAGAGAAAAAAGATAGATGTGTTTAACCAAGTTAAATTTTGACAATTACATGCAAGTGCTCATCTATTATTTGTAAAAAATCAGAATAAATTATCAATACAAACCCAGAATAAATTTATCTGATATAATATAGCTTTAAAAAAGGTTATAAGCAAAAGCATGGTTTTGATTCCATTTTAACCTGGCGGGGGGTCGTTATGCCACTTTTCTCTGGATGTTTCAAATGAAATATGGCCAACTTAGTTTCCTCGAATATACAGGCATGCTGTGCCAACAACGATCCATTTCGAATGTGATGTAACGAGTTCCAGAGTTACTACAAATTAAATATCATACAAAACTCCAAGTTTTAGAACTATTTCGTAATCACAGCCAATCACCAAATATTTAATGTTTTTTATGTTCCCAAATTAAAATAGCTAAAAATTTATTTTCTAACAGATGCAGATACAAATAGAGGACTGACATCACCAATTTATTTATGCCAATATTTATATACTTGTTGCATCTGAAAAATTAGCCAATAGATCAGCGGTTCTCAACCTTTTTTGGCCTCGACCCCTTTAATCCCTCTAATCCCTTTTCCAAATCGCTGCAACCCCCCCCCTATTTAAAATATTTTATGACGTCACAATTAACTGTAAGTTTTTAAATTTACAAATCGTAATCATAGTATATATTAGTGATACACACGATAAAATTTAAAATTTCAGAAACCGAACAGAACATTACTTTATGTTTAATATCGAAACAATATGCAATTATTTTTCTTCAGAATATATTTCTGATGATAATTTAAAAAATTAAGTTTAATATTTATCAATTAACATATTTGATTTTCAATGTAGCCTAATAACAATATTCATGCTCTATATTTATGTACTATGTTAGATGCTTAGCTGATCTTGAACAAAATGGTAAACTATATTAATAAAAATTTGATTTTACAAAATGTTCTACAAGGTCAACATCGCTGGGAAGAGTGATCGTGCTGGTGTTTCACAAGATCTGGAATTCTTAGGATTGTTTGGGCAATATCACAACGAACGTCATCTTGTGCGTCAAGTCTAATACTATATTAACATTTGATAAACAAAAGGCCGCAAACCCCCGTTTCGCAAATATATGTGGGTGGAAATGGTAGAAGAAGCCTTAAAAACGGCTCTGATATAACTGAATAAGACTTCAAACACTTTATCCAGAATTGTGAAATTGAAATAAGAAGAAATCGGTTTTGGCAACATCGCTATTAATGAGTTCAATAAACTGTTCATGTGATGTCTCTGTAACATCTTCAACAATCACTGTAAATGAACTTCTTGCCAGTGCAAAATGGGTATGAGTTTGATTTTGAAAGAAATAATGATATTTAGTCATCTTCCCTGTGAAAATGTTCTTCCAACATAACTACAATTTTATTTCTTTGATCAGGTTCAACTTCATTTTTCTCATAAAACCCAGATAAGGCTGGCAACGATTAAATACTATTTTAGCCCAATTTTTTTGTCAAACCTGAATTTTTATTCTGAACTAGTTAATCTATTTTGGATAAGTCGTGACGATTTGCACCTGATCCTTGTAGTGATAAATATAAGTCATTTAATATGACAAATATAACCAAAATCGCTATTTTCTGTACATCACATTCTTCACTAAGAAGTTATTCTAACTGTCTTTTTTCTTTGTGATTTAAAAACATCTTAGTTTTTTACGAAGTTTAAAAACACGTTTTAGAACTTTTCCTCTTAAAAAAATCTCACTTCTGGTGAAAAAACAGAACATTGTTGGATACATTAACATTTTTACAACCAGTTAACAATGCAAAGAATTTGATTTAACAAAATTAATCACATGTATCGTTACGTTTGTTATTCCTGTCGCAGTGTTTTCGTTGCTAATATTTGTCGATGAATCATACAGTGATTTCCAATGGTTTTCGTCGATTCAATCTGTACCAATCTTTGAAATCCAGACGATACCATAGCATATTTACAGCACCTTCTGTGCATACACCACGAATATATGTCCATCAGATTTTATGGATTTATAGAAATGAACGATTTTTTTCAAATATATCACATAACGTAATAGTTGTTTCAAGAAGTTTACAGAAGAGAAACTCACCTTAAAAACACTATCATGCATATAAATCGTATACACCAATAATTGTGAGCCATTTTCAACGTCTGTGGATGAATCAAGCTGAATGCTAAATATTGGAAGTGTTGAGGATTTCATTTCCTGAATCGTTTGATCGAGAATATCTGCAGATATGTCAGCTATTCTCCTGAATATTTTGTCGAGGTATATGTACATGCAATTTAATTTATTTACATATTCTTTTCTAATCATTACTCGAACAATATATTTGGCTACCGGAACTATAGCTCCTCAGCTATTTTATGACGTTTCATAGCTCTGGCGATTCTGATCCATTTCCAAATATGATGCAACAACAGCAGCTAAGTTTGGATTATTTCAATTGCCACAAACGTCAAGCTCGTTTTTACAGACACCATTAGCTTTCTACCTAAAATAATTTGTGTCCATGTTCAAAAATTCGAATGCATGTCCAAATGGAGTTAGAGTTTGCTCTGCTCCATAGATTCATCAGATAGAACTTTTGCACAAATAATGCATTTTGGTTTTCCATTCTACATGGAACTTCTGAAGTGAATCCGAAACGTAAATAATCTTCATTAAAACCNATTTTTGCTATCCATAAACTGTAGCTGATGCAATGTTTAAAATTAAATTATATTGACCAAAAATACATCCAAAAAATTTGAAGTTATTTACTCTGATAAATACTGAAGTTTATGATATATTCGGTGGTCGATCAAAGTTATAATAAAAATTGAACTCTTGCTGAATGTTTTAAGTAGAAGTTCTCAGCAAAGACTGCGCATGAATATCAGTTAAAATGGAACGTAACTTGCTCTTATTAGCGTTCGAGTTCGATAATGTTTGTTCATAGCTGTATGTAGAGCCTAACAGAGAAAGTAGTTTCATGGTCATCGTTTCTAATCAATAAACTTCGAATCATTGATTGACACTTAAAATTTTTCAATGATTTCATATTGGAATGATTCTATCTGGGTAGAGTCGCATTGCAAATCAATTAGTTCTTGTTGTAGAGCACACGATCCTTTTTCAAAATCAGATGTAAATGAGAATTACAAGGTGTCAAACTCAGCAGAATATTTCTAGAAGCCTCCAAAAAGTAAGAGTATATTCATTGTCAATTGGAGATATCATATTTGTGGACTTCTCCATCGACTTCATCTTCAGTGCCATATTTTTTGAGTGTTTGAAAGTGGTTTAGGAAATAATGACTGAGCTGTCGAGAACATAATTTCATCTTCAACTTGAATGCCCTCACTGTCGAGCAAATTTCGTTAGCCAAAATGCCTTTTCCCTTAAGTTGGGTGTTAAACTCTTTCATATGTTTAAAGAGATTAAATGCAAAAGCCAGATCTGACAGCTACTGTGTTTCTCTTGGTTGCAGATATCATGTATTTTTACCTTCCATCTCCAAAAACAGTAAAATTCCTATTGTCAGGTCCCAGACATCTACCATAAATTTTCACTAACTCAAGAAGAATACATCGCTATGATAGAGACCATTACTGTGATCCGAACAGCAATCTTAATAAAGTCCGATCAACTTTCTATGATTTAGACCTTTTTTTCCTTGATAAAATAACAATTTTCAAAAGTGGATTCGTGACATGTTTCATGTCAAGCACACCTTTACTAATAAAACTTTTAGGCCTATTATACAAGTATCACTATCAATTGCTTGTTGAAATCGACCTCTCCAAAGCGGTCAGTCAGTCTCTTCTTTAGACCAACTTTCTTTACCTATAATAATTGAGAACTATTTTTGGTAATACTCGTAATTTTCTGTCATTGTAATTCCATTTGTATACAAATTATTTTCGACAAATTCGAAAATATCTTCTCCATTAGTAGTGTCTTTCATTGATTCCATTGACAGTAATTCTTGTGTGATTTCTAAGTTTTCTGGAATTCCTTTTAGAAAGATAAACCACTTTGCAGAGTCATCAATGTCATTCCTTTCACTCAATGACTGGAAAAAGAGCTCAAATGAAGGTACAGACCTTTCAATGGTGAGTTAATATCTTAATCATTGTTTTCAATGCAGTGAGCTACAGTTATTGACAAACTGACCTCAAACATTTTTCTGTTGTGCAGGTACTTTATCTACTACATCTAACATGTACTTTGTGACAACTTCACCATCACAGAAGGATTTGCTGTGTTTAGCAATGTTTTATGCGATTACAAAGCTGGCATAAATAGTGCCTTTATGAAGAATATTGACTTTTCTCAAGAAATGCCTCTGCTTTAACAGCTTTCTGTCCAGGTCTGTTGTCCTTTTTTGTCGTTATGCAACTTATAAAGCATTGCCGTACTCGGCATGTTTTGTTACATAATGGCAGGTAATTTTTATTATTATTTCAACACAGAAACATATTCACTCCACAGCAAGCATACTGTTTCTTTTCGACTTCTGAAACAAAGTACTTGGACATCCAATCTTTGTTAAATATGAGACGCTCCCAATCAACTTTAAGTTTCTTCAATTAATTCATGATAAGATTCTAATTGTATCTACTTAATTTAAAAGGAAGCAATAGATGACTAACTAAGAGTCATTTTTGTTGAGCAAGTATTCTACAAACACTGAATTTGACCAATGAAACCAGAAACACGAGAAGAATTATTTGAGGTTACTGTGAAAGGCCACATTACCATGTATTTTTGAAAACTCTTCGCGGGCCGCATGTTGCCCATCCCTGCTTTAACCGATAGTTCTAATACCAAATATACTGTCATAACAAATGTTGTGGTCGAAGGCTTGCGTAAATCGGTCCCTATCCATAAAAAATCGCGGGTGGGCTCTCTTTGTAGTTTACCCCTAAATGTCATTAACAGAACAGCATTAACAGATCCACAGTTGAATAGCTCATAATAATTAGTTCTTGTTATTGCGTCAGAGGAGATCAGAACTGCCCACTGCTCTAAGTGTGACGTATTTCCATTTAGTGACAAAATACCGAAACTTTATTTCTGAAGCAATAGTAGTTGTAATTGACTTAATACTTCATTGGTTTGTTTTGGTTCGGGGTGTTTCCATCAGTCTAATTTGCGTTTCATCTGTTATCGACCAGTTATGAAATCCTATTTTGCTTTGCCCAGTGGTGTATTTGTGATTCGAAAATGTCGTAAAGGTGTTAGTTGTAAATTTATAATAATCAAATAATGCAGGGTGTCTCCACACCTTTCAAGATTATTCCCTTAGTTTTACCACTAACCATGACATTTACTGATAAATAATTTCACCGCCTCTTTTTGCCTATTTATTAAATTTCGTAAAATTATTTTTAGAATGCGCCAAGGACAGTTTTTGCAGTTTGAAGGCACAATTATAGTTCAGACAATTTTACACCAGTCTAAACGGATCCTTTACATTCTTTGATCTCCTAACATCAGAACCCCAAAAAATCATTGTTAAACTGAGTGTTATAACAAAACCAATGGCTAAAATCAACCAACAGGAATGTTTTGAATGTTGGAGACATACAAAGCTGTATCCTATTCTTAAATCTGTCGATCAATGCATTAGTTAGTGTTTAAATATTGTGAGGGCCTATCTTACTCGTGGAATCGCCTAAGTGCGACGGCAGGGTCTTGCAGTCCAGTTGAATATAATAAAAAACTGAAGTTGTGTTTCAAAAACACTTATTCAAGTAAATGACTACGTTCAACCTCAAATCAGCAATTTTATTTCTTTCACTAAAATATGTTTCGCTGTCAGTCAATTTCCCGAGCCTTTTATTACACTCTAATTTTGACAACGCGAATATTTTTTGATCATTTCCCTTTTTATTCATGACCGATTGAACAAACCATTGACCATGATCGAATGCAAGTTAATTTAGAATTTCAAAAACTGGCAGAATTAGAAGAATAACATAAAAAGGTCCTGACCCTAAATTATAGACGATGTTTTGGTTGATACGATATTATTTCGGATCTTGTCAGACATTTCTACATTTTTTATATGTTATATCGAATATCTTTGGTCGATATTTCCTCGGGTGGTATTGATAAATGCCCCAACACGGATTTACTATAAGTGAAATGTAGTCACGTTACATTTAATTCTCATAATAATCAAATCAGCGCTCATAAACAGTACAATTTAAATTTAACGAACGACAGGTATAATGGATTTAAACAAACGAACTGAAAAAATATATAACTTAATTGGTATCACAGAGAGAGCCTTCAACTTCATGGAAACTGTTTTTTCTATTTCGGCAACCCAAATGCGTTTAAGTTTACATCACAAATAGTTCCTAATGGTTCACTTACAATTTCATCAATGACCGTTCATAAATTTTTTATTTTTGCGTCAACATTAATTCATCTTCATTAGCATAATTAGTGTGATTGTTGAATTTTTGATTACATTACAATTTGAGCGATAATAATCCTTGTGGTTTTAATAGGAGATAACCATACTGCCGGAGTTTACACAATAGGATAAATCACTTTTGGTCTTTATAGTTTAAAAAGAACTGGAAACGCATCTTTACGACTAAACTGGATGAGACTCTTGTGATAAACACAGAATTATTTTAAGCTTGCATAGAGGTATGAATCCATATCGATTATGAGATGATCCCCATTCATTTATTAACTATTCGACGATCTGAAAATAATAATCGTCTATAATCAAAGTATTTGGTTATAAATCAAGAATTTGTACGCTCTGTTCATAGCTCATGCTCAAAATTTACATTATTAGGCTTTTCTTCAATTTTTTTGTTGTTTTGTTTGACTATTTTGTACCAAATTCAACTTGAGGCTTGATCTATCGATATATTCATCACAAAATCTCATGAAATAAAACAGATAATGGCTGTTTTTTAAAATATTTCATTTAAAAAGTTGAAGAAACTTAGACATTCAAGGCTCTACTAGAATTATTCATACATCATAACTCAAAAGCTTATTATTGATAGATTACAACGAAATATAAACGACAAAAGGGTTATCGTTATCAACGCTCTTATAAGAATAGGACAAAGAAGATTCGGCAAAAATTATCACGTTTATGCTCAAAAGATTCTATTTTGTTCATATCAAGTTTTAAAGTGATAAAATGAGAGAAGGAAGGGCCATGTCTCACCCCATCCTTAAATTAATCACATCTAACACAGATCAGAATATGTTCGCTTTTGTTAAGGTGACAAAACAAAAGATCAAGAACTAAGAATTAGGAAACTAGAAGCAGGGTGAGTTTGTTCTGAGATTTCGTCCTGATATCAAAATCTTATTCCTAATGAGGTTTCTCGAAATTTATTGCTATTCCAATTCCGCAAACATTTACTGAGTATTTAGGGAATCTCTTTACCAGGTGTTTTGAAGTTTTCGTGTTTTGTACTGTGATATTTTAATATATTTCAATTTTATGATTGGAGAATTCGTTTAAATCTTCGGATCATTATAAACGTTTCATATAGGCGTGAATAAATTATTAGCTTACTTCAACAGGTCAAGCCAAGCCTATCCAATGTGCAGCTATATAATGGCACATTCAAACATATTATTTGATTTAAAATTCTTTTCAGAAACTGTATGATCTTCAGATTAATGTTGAGCGATTCGTGAGGGTGTATTCTCTATCGATGACTTAGAGATGCACTTCATTTAAATTGCATGGATGCGGTTTTAAATGTTCAGGAAGGTATCTGTTTAAACCATGAAAACCATGTGTTATCGTGGTTAGGCTTGCATATGAAGACTAATAATACACTTTTTATTCACTTTATCAAGTAGAAAGCGTTCCACAAGTTTCATCGACTAGAACCAAAACCTAGCAATCTTTTCATAATCGAGGAAGGCCTATCTACCATCTCTGGTTGATAAAATAAATAGTTATCTCAAAATATGACATAAATATCCGCAATTAATGAGCCATAATTATTGCCAATGAATTTTGAGAAGCCCAACTTCAAAATTGATTAAACGTATTAAACATCTTAAGTGATTGCATTGGTCATGTCTAATGGAACAAACAATTTAAAATACCATCTTTTTACTCCAAAGGCATGCCTTTATACACAAAATTTCAATCAACTTGTTGAATATTTTGAGTGTTTTATTGATGAGTGAATGATCGAGATTTTTAGCCATTCATATTCAGTATTTTGTTAAATGAACAATTCTGAACATAGTTTAAAATTGACATCTCTCCTAGTGTCAATGCTTAAGCAACGAGACCAAAATGGAGCTATCTTTATATTCTTGAAATTTAGAATTTGTCTTACATCTATAGTAACCTTGTAAATCTATAAACAATGATGATGATATTCATGTCTTGAGCCATTTAGCTTCATTAAAGCTAATGGAATGGCCATTTACTGTTTATCCACCATGGGGAGGGATATGTGATAATTCAATGTGAAGATCACAGCAATTCATCACTTGATCTGGGATGAAAATGCAGAATGAATAATTAGCCATATCGCTTCATAAGTATGTGGTTTCTTTCTGATGTTTAAACTATAGACCGAGACAGTCAGAGTCATTACTGTAAGAAAACATCTTTTGGATGATTTGTGTTGGTCGAAGAATTCTGAATTCTTTCGCCTTGTTATTGATTACCAGTTGCGAGAAACCAACTTTTAAGACGACCTAAGTATCATTGATCATGGCAAATCCTATTTTTTGAAACTGTAAACACCGAGTCACTTAATAGGTTTACTCTTTCTAATAGATTAATATCAATTGCAAACTGAGTATAAAACAGCTATTTGATAATTTTACGTTTCAAACACAATCAGTTGTAAGATTTTGAGTGATCAGTTGATTTGGCTAAACCATTATCGTGTCTTTCTTGTCCACGAGCATGATTAATCCCGTATATAAGAAGGTACACTGATTGTCACATGACATCCACAATTATCATGATGTTATTATTGTTGCCAATGGATCTGTGAAGCATGTAAATTAAGGGTTGCAAATGTACATCACAAAACAAACCACTTCATAAATAAACTGAATGTCATTTATTTAGCTTATGCACCAACAGATGTTTTCATAAACAAAATCCTAGTTTAATCTGACACTTGTTTTAATTGGCTCAGCGCTTATTTAACATCCTTGTATTTTATTTTTTGATAATATTGTAACTTTAGTTTTTAAAGTAAAACAATGATGAATCCCTTTTATCTTAAGGAATATTTATTTTTACCAACAAATTTGAAACTAGCAAGTAAATGTTGAATATCTATCTAATATCCATATCACCTGATTGTGTTGATATTATAATTTTCTTCGTGGTGTAAAATCGCCATTAACATCTTTTGGAACATTCTGGATAGGTATGGACATGAATAGGTCAGAGATTCAATAATATGTCCTCAATAAAATATTTAATCGTGCATAAGGTGTTGCAGTATGCGGGTAGTTATTCTTTATCTACTGTCCAGTATGAAATCAAAGACAAACCTGGAAATATAAATTACGAATCATATAATCAAATAGAGTTTGTGGAGGAATTGAACAACAAATACGGCCATAAAATTTCAAATAGACAGCCGTAAACTGCAGCTAAACTAACGAGTGTTTTTGATTACAAAACGATAAAGAACATCATATGGATCGAGATATTTGATGCTTCTGGACGATCACATCATCTGATTAAATAATTACTGAAAATATCAATAGCCAAATTACAAAGTTTCTGTTACGAAGAGCTAATCTTGAATAATTTAATTTCAATCACATTTTTCTGCATCCAAGTGACGTAGAAAGAACATCGCTGGGCAGGATGGAATTAAGAAATTCTGCTGAGACAAAAGGTTGTTTAATCGCAAATAACTGAAGTTAAGGTTGAAGAAAGCAATAACGTCGGTATTGTGTATACTCGTTGAAAGTTAATCGAAACATGAGACCAAAAATAGATTCTGGATACGCGTCTGAGATTTGCAAAACGAGTGGCTTATTAGTTAAAATCTGTTTGGATTGCAGAGTGATACAGAATATAACGGTCCTCTTTGCCGAGCGTCGTTTTAAGAATGAGTAATATTTGACTATTAATGGTGTTTACTGAATAATGTATCACAGTGCGCGATGACATCAAAATTATGACATTTTTTCAAGAATCAAACCACCTAGCTTAGGGATGGGCAGTTATTTTGAGTCGAGTAATGTATAGTGGGTTGAAAGCGAATCGGACCTCAGCATCTTTACAAATAATTTTAGTTATTCTTGAATTTTTAATTTGGAAATTGTTGTAAATTAAGTTAAAATCAATGAGTATAAACTAAATAGCCATGCCATAACTTAATTAATTACCAATTTTTATCATCGATACTTTCAAGAAAATTTAAAATTATGATATATTTATTGTGATTAAATGCACACTTGCCAATTTTCAACATTTTTATTATCATCAGATTGCTAGTTGAGGTTACAATCTAAACACGTAAGTTATTTTAGGTCAAAGGGAATCTGTTCTCGCTTCGTAATGCAAAATATAAGTCAAATCATTCGATGAGTAAAGGAACGAAATCTTAGTTGAAGGAAACTCGTTTTTTCTGTCTACACTTAAACAGAATCATGACATAAACTATCGTATCAAGGCGAGATCATTGCACTGGATTGCAAGAAAACTATTCAAAATGTTTCTTCCGTTTTCCAAGTATCGTTCTACAGATTCCAGTATGTGATTTATAATCAGGTCATCAATCCAGAACAATTCAATGGAATACCAATATAAATCATATAAAACAGGGAAAAAACAGAAAAATGATAGAAAATATTAAAATCATTAAGGATAATCGATTAACAGATCAGGATATGATCACTAGAAAAGTATCATAGAAAGATCTCTGTGCGTAACAAAACTCACACTGCATTTCGACTGAAAAATAAACGCAATAAAACTATCCAATAACTGACTTGGACGATTATATTAATAGAAATGATGTAAGATCAAATCGTCCGAAAGAATATGAAAGTTTATGATTTAAAGACGAAAAAAAGAAGTTGGACATGTCTCGCGATTTCTAAGGGCGATTTTATTAAATCTCAGGCACAGAATCAAATTAATCAGTTGACCTATTCAGATATAAATGATCAAAGTGTAACCAAATATTTATCTGACGACCAAATTTGAAAATTCTGCCTCGGTCTATTTTTTTATATAGGACGGGGAATTTTTTCTCGACTGCGTCTAATTTTTAATCTCTGTTGAGCGTTGTGTAATAGATCCCAAAAAAATTTTAAATCGACGTCATAACTTATGATAAGAGTATTCTGGTCTATTTTTTGAGAGATAATGACGAAATTATTTGACTAAAAATTGGAGATAAGTTAAATTTTGAAATCGAATGCGTTTAAATTTTATCTATCTAACGATTTTTTGTCTACCTACGCAACTTTATCTTTTTCGGGGTTATTTAAACGACTGTCTGTCGGATATCACAAATCCAAAATGCGAATCAGATTGGTTATGTTTTTGTTCAGTTTCTGGACTTTCATGTCGGAGCAAATACCCTCAGTTACACGTATGTCTCAATTTGAATTTAGTGGTTCCAGCAGATGACAACTATCAGAGTTTTAACACTCCCATATTTTTGATTGACGAGTCCACTCAAGCCGGATATACACCACAAAGATCGGAACCAACCTACATGCTTCTGGAGAATGCATAATTTGGCGTTCCAGCACACTCAAATTTAATAAAGCACATAGTTTATAATTTGACGAATTTCTATTCATTTTACATCCTGTTTTAAGTATTTAAAACAATTGCTCACATTATCCCTATGGCAGTTTAAATCTGTGCATATAGTTAGATTCATGAGAAAAGTTTAATAAATGACGCACACTCATGGGATAGAATAATTTTGTTTTCCTGGGACTAAAGATGTTACGGTTCGAAAGCAATACTCTCTTTACATTTTAGATCCTACATGACCATTTAAGAGGATCCTGGTTAAAACAGATTCCGTTGTTTATCAATCAGAAATGTTGTTCTTTTAAAACTATCCAATTCCGATAAAGTCGTCGCATTTTCTAATCAATTAAATATTTTAATATATCTAAAATCTTTTTAATGAAATAGAAATACGTGTTAATATCATTGGTTTCCAAACTTTTATGCATGGGTCAAACTGTCGAATTGATAATGAAAGAGGGCCGGGAAACAGGTTTCTCAAAGATGGATCATTTGAAATTTGGTTGCAAATACTTGATGTACAAATGTTTTTGTATCACGATCCGATGTTCAGCCAAGTAAGATCATAGATGATAAAGGCGAAGAAAACTTTGTAAATATTGAGTTAGAGTTCGGTTTTTACTATCCTAGAAACCCAAAATTGATTTTTATTGATTGTGTAAAGACACAAAATATTGTTCTTCCAAATACATGCTCCCGAATCATGAAAACAATCTTTAACCAAGTCCTCGACACGTGTGAATTCGCTCAGCCCAAGGCCTCCTTAACATGTTTTTTTCCTGCAATAATTAATTCAGTTTAAGTAAACATTGAAGAGTTTTGACTCGATTTCCAAGTTATCAGGTCATGATTTTATTACATGCAAGAGAGAATAAAGAAAAACAAATCTTTGTGTCAGGTCATACCACAAAATGTGTCACAAATTAAAGTCGAAGAGGGATCCTACGTGCACATATAATAGGCATCTGTCTGTGCACAACTGATCTCATTCATGGTTAAAAAGGTATTCTATTTGCACTTGTCGTTAATATTTTGAACTGCATTTTCTGTTTTTCAGAATTTTGGCATTCGGTCCACATTTATATTCAACGTTTAAATTAAAAAATGCCTGGCGATAGTGAGCTTTTTTTCGGTACTTTATCACTTCCGATAGATAAGAATTCGGATAATGTTCATAAAAATTCAGTTGTATATGGTAGTTGTTTCATGTTGAATCGACTTAGAAAAATATCTTCTGTTTGACGGAAATCACGAATAAGAAATGTTCCAAATTGAATATAGATAGAAACTGTTTTTATTCTTGCGAAATAAATAGCTAAGGCGTTTATTTTTCTCCTTTAAGAAAATTTATATCTTCATAAATTAACTTTAGTTACTTGAATTGCAATATTAATCAGCTAAATTAATGTGATTCATCTGAGAACTTCAGACACTTTCGGAAAACTTCTCAAACTGCAGGCTCTGTAATGGGTACAACGAAGTACATGGTGTAGATTGACCACATCCCAAGTTCAAAGAGACTCCCAATCATTAGTGAACATAAATATCATGAAATTTAATGCGAAAGATTGATTAAATACGATCCGCTTTGTGAAATGTTAAGACACAATATTCTTGGGTAATAGATGAGTGGTGTGTTTCTGAGAAGACTCTATCAAAAACATGCTTTGTTCATTGCTGCCCTAATGCATTCGATTTCCAAACACAATTGATCGAACATTCTTGGAAGTTTCTAAAATTGTTTACCTTTAAACTATAATTCTGTCCTCCCAATCCCCGAACCAAATTTTACTATTAACTTCATATAACTGGTTAATACAAAATAATGGCGCACATTTCTGTTAACCCGACATTAAAATTATTCTAATTTACTCACAAAAATAACAGTAAAACACATATCAAGATGTTCTACTCACACTAGTTAAGAAAAAACGAGGAATATAATTTTCAAAATATAATATCTTTTTATTGAGGCATCATATTTTAACTTCTTTCTTCTAATGCAGCTTCAATATGAGCTCATTCACTCTGAAATGTTAGGAAAATTATGTAACATAAAATAAATATAAACTCCAAACTGTAGGAATGTATTTCTTAATTATTTGTCTTAACTGTTTCTCTCAAAAGTATCCTATAAATTTGTGTTCAATGCTTATTGATGAGATTTAAAGTCAAAACAAAACCACTTCTAACATGAATAGCACCCGTAGCAAAGTAAACATTTCATAAATTTGTTAGCATACGAGAAGGGACAGTCGCCTCGTTTCTACATACACCAAATATCTATCGCAAGATATACTACTATTGTTAAAATCCACGATTCTAAAGTGAAAAATAATTTGATCTGAGAGACATTTGCGAAGTTCAACAAACAATACCTCGTCAAA
>JWZT01005297.1:7913-27857 GCA_000827895.1 Thelohanellus kitauei
TAATGTATAATTTATTGTTAATCTTTAAAATCTATTCACATTTTATCAACAAAAGTAATGAAAACATTAAAATATACCGAAAATATTTGAAATCTCAAATTATTAAATGGCAATATTATAGCTAATATGAATTTAGTAATCAATAATGTTGTTGGGATCATATCATCTAACCAGTCGAGTGAGCCTTTTGTTTAAAGCTTTATATTTTAAACGTTTCTGCGATATCCGGGTTCCAGGTAAAACTTGAGATGTTTGAAATCTACTGGAGTCTTCATATTCTTTCAATTTCATAAAAAAACTTTAAAATTGGCATATGGTTGCCAGAAACAAATCGTGAAAAGGAATGATGCCACCCTTCGACGCCGTTGGTGGTTCGATCACATCCAGAAAAAGTGGCATCATGAACGTTCCAAAGAGATATTGGAAATATTGGCGTTCTTCTTCTATTTCCAACAATTACTCTCCCGATATAAGTGTCTTCGAAATATTCGATTAGCGGTTGCAAAATATTTTCATTGGAAACGAAAAATTCGTGTTCTAACATAAGTTCGAATCCTCGAATGACATCTGATATTGGGAGAAAGGCTAATGATAATAACATTTTAATTTTATGGCAAAATGAAGGGTTCGTGACATACAAGTTTCTAATTTGTGCATGTTCCTGTATTTTACGCCAAAAAGATTGCCCTAAATGAAAATAGCAAGCTTTGATATTAGAATCTGGAAAATAGTTCGAGAGAGAATTGATAGAAGATTTCTCAAAATCTACAGAGATAGATATTGGTTGAGAGGTTATGTGTCTACTTATAAATTTGAAAAGTTCATTATACGTTGCTTCATTTTTTCGGGGAAGCAATGCATAAACAAGATGGAATGTAGATTCATAGATTTTTGCATGTATAGAATAAAGTTGTTGGAACAACGATGGACAAGTTTTAAATGTACCATCGCAGAACCACGTTCTATGGTTAGAAAGTAACCGTAGGTTCTCCTCGGTTGAGAATATTAAAATGCGTTCAACTGAGTTATTATCATATAAAAGAAATCTATTGCCAGTCAAAGTAATTTTATAATCCTCTGGTATCATAAGATCAAGAGTTGAGGATGGAAGTGGAATGGAAGAACCAAGCTCATTTCGAACTCTTTGAACCCGTTTTTTTAATGCTGGAAGAGATGGCATGGAAGCTGATATAGCGGATTCCAAGCCTTGAACACTATCAGAAATAACATTTTGTGTTGGAAGCATAGTTTGCAAAGCATTTTCTTTGATGCTATTTACCAATAAACGAATATTTCGCTCAATTATATCGGGAGCATGGTCATGCTTTGCTTCTCTACTTAATAACATTCCATTATGAGTTATGAGACGTCCAGGACATTTTTCTGACCTGTACTTGGTACATTTCCAGTAAATTTTTTGGCCTTTTGAGCGGTTCTTGTGGTAAATGTAGCCTTCGTAACATAGCATGTCTCTGTTCTTATTACTCTTTATGAGCACTAAATTGTCTCTTCTAAATATTAGAATATCAAATATATTAAAATAAAGCATTAACCATATTAAATAATACGTACTCATTATTCGCCATCTTAAAACTCTAGTAATAACTTGTGAAATGTTGATTAAATTTTAGATCTTATAGATTAATTTTTTTGTCGTTATATCTTTTGGATTAATTCTTTTGTCGCTAGATCCTTTGGATTATTTATTGTGTCGTTAGATCTTTTGGATTAGATCTTATGGATTAGATCTTTTGTCTTTAGATCTTTTTTCATTAGATCTTTTGTCTTTAGATCATTTGAATTAGACCTTTTGTCGTGATACGCTGAAAATCATACCGTCCTGTCAGCGTGGAACTTGGTAAACTGAAAATCAAGACCATCGCCATCCTGATACGCTCTATGTAAAACAATCAATTAGCGTTTAGCACATATGTGGGTACGGTTAAGAGGCCGAGGGCCAATTAATACCTTTTGGGCTTTTAAGCGAATACCGCATTCAAATAACACTTAAACAACAGGCAGTTAGTTAAAGGTAAGTTAACAAATAAAATTTTGCATTAAAACAACAGAAATTTCACAATTCTTGAATCTTGATGGCAATGAATTATTTGACATGTTAACCCATGTTTGAACACTGAAATTCTTCTTGATTAACAAAAAAGTACGCCTTTTGTGGAATCAGATTTTGGGCATCGCAGTATGTTTAGCGATGTAATTAATTTCAAGATAATTAAATTTAATAATGCAGTTACGAATAATGGGTCAGAAATGTTGATAGACGATACCTTTGGTTTTTTCACAAAAATTATACTCATCCTTGTAAATCGGACCAACTAAACTTAATCACACGAGGAGTGGATTAAATCGCATTATGTTTCTTGGCTTCTCATCACTGTTATAAACAATTTAAATGTAGCAGATGTCACAAAATATAGTATATGTTCATTCTAAAAGTATATTTTTATACTTTCCACGTGAGTTTGACTGAATAAACTAAAACGAATGACAGCCAAATTGATATTAGTTGAAGGCTGAATCAGACGCGCAGGCCTTTGATTGCCCATCAATGGTTTAGCAACACAAGTCCTTTATCGCGAAAAAGGTGTCTAAAAATTATTTTTAAAAAATTATGGATATATCAACTTTAAAATGTCAGTGTTACGGATTGTTTCTACGGCCTTTTATGCCTTTGAGATGCCAGTCTATGTATGTGACAAATAGAGAGCTTGAATTGCATCCAAATTGTGATGGAACCTCAATTATCCAAATTTTCATTATGCCGCTATTTTATAGTACTTTTTTTTATACTTTTGTGATTTTATTATCAAAGTTAGGTTGAAAACTCAAGTATATAATTCCTCGATGATAAAAATATATCCATATTTCTGTAGAAAAATAAATTTTTTGATAATTTTGATTGTTAATGTCCATTATAACAATTAACCTTTTACAAAAAAATGTTTATTGTATTTTATGTTATATTGAAAGCTGACGATTGATTTAAAACAAGAACACCTGTTGACGCTTAGTCAAAATAACAGTTAGAAATCTTCAAAGCTATTAGAAGCTGTTCTATTTTTTCATATTTGTCAAAGAAATATGACGTCATGCAGTCAATAATTTAGGGTTTCCCTAAAAATATCTCGCATCTTGCTATTAGATACTGCTTGTATAAACATTTTTTAATATGAGAACGAAAGAAATTTCTCTAAAGTAGGATTTCGAATATATTATGCGAGATGAACGCTGGTCACCATATCATGCAAGATATTAAGTTTCGAGAATCTGTTTTTAATGATCACTTACACGACAATTCAGCTTGGTTCTGTAAATGTAAAACAAATGTAACGAGCGTGAATAACTACTAATTACGACTATTAAAGAATAGTTATGATTATACGACATTACTCCCCTATTTTGGATAGAACACGCGAGGTTTTAGCTTAAGTCTTTCTGAGCGTCTCAAGGGGTGGTCGTTTGAAAGGGCTAAGCCTTCTTCGGTTTTGGGATTTCCTCCATAGACTCTGATTCCGGAATATAGATTATTGAAGTGGGTTCTTTTCGTAATTTGCTGATTTAAGGAATGTCTGATGAGGTAGGTTGGGTGGTCAGCTTTCTCAACAATGTATGGGCCATCGAATAATGGGCACAATTTATTTGTTTGCACTTTTTTTAAAAAGACCTTTTCGCCAACATTGAACAATAAGCCTTTTACTTTCGTATCGTAGTACCTCTTATTTCGTTGATTAGCGTTCGAATTGTTGATAAAGGCGGTTTTGTGCAATTTGTTCAATTTTTCGTTAAGATTTTGTACGTGGACATGATAGTCTGGCGGGATAGATATGGGGGGATCTCGTTCTAATGATAAGTCGATCGGGAGTCGTATTCTTTTACCGTATACCAGCTCGGATGGTGAAAATTTTGTGGATTCATTAAAAGACGATCTTAGGGAAAGTAGGACTAAGTCGATGCATTCATCCCAGTCGTTTTGAAATTCGTTTACAAGATGTCGCAGTTGCTGTTTTATGGTTTTGTTGGCTCTCTCGACTGATCCGTTACACATTGGGTGATAAGGTGTTGTTCTCGTTTTTTTGATATTAAGGTGGCTGCACATTTGCGCGAAGAGTTTCGATTCAAATTGTGGGCCCTGATCGGAATGTATTGAGTCGGGTATACCAAATCTTGATACAATATTTGAGATAAGTGCCTTCGAAGCTGTCTCTGCTGTTATTGCTGGAACTGGGACGGCTTCTATCCACTTTGTAAAGATGTCAATGAAAACTATAAGATACTTGTTTCCTTTCTTTGAAACTGGGAGGGGGCCGGTGAAGTCTACTTCCCACGCTGAAAAGGGCTTTGAGGCAACTATATGGTTTAGCGGGGCCCTAGGTGTGTAGTTTTTATGTTTGTTGATAGCGCAGCTGTGGCATTCGTCTATCCATTTGTCGACGTCTTCTCGCATGTTTGGCCAGAAGGATGTCTCTCTGAGTAAGTGCAAGGTTTTTTTTACTCCAAGATGACTCAACGATGTTTTGTGGGCTATATCGAAAATTTCGTGCCGTTGATGGCAAGGTATGAATGGCCTAAATCCGCTTCGACTCTGGTGGACAAGGATTCCATCAATTATGAGGAGGTTAGACATACCTATTTTTGGGGAATCGTCAGGGTTTCTATTTTTCTTCGAAATGTAATCGATAGTTTTGACGATATCGGGATCCTTAGCCTGCTCCTCTGATAATGACGTTTTTGACGAAATGAATGTTGATGCAATATTCCTTGAAAGGGCATCGGCTACGACATTTTTCCTACCTGGGATATGATTGATGGTGAAAGAGTATTCCTCGAGTTCCATGATCCAGCGGGCTCGTCTACCATGTGGGTCTTTCATAGATTTTAAGTATTTAAGGGGATTGTGATCCGTCATGACTGTAAAATGCGAACCGTATAAGTAGTGGCGGAATTTTCGAATTCCCCACAGGATGGCAAGGCATTCCCTATCGATTGTGCTATACCTTCTTTGAGTAGTGTTTAATAATTGGCTCGCAAACCCTATTGGCCTCTCAACTCCACCCAGTCTTTGGGTCAGGACTGCTCCCAAAGCTACATCTGATGCATCTGTGTAAATCTGGAATGGACGAGACGGATCTGGGAGGCCAATTGACGGTATATGTTTAAGATGACTCTTCAAACTTGAAAATGATTTTTGGCACTCGTCATCCCATTTCCATACGCGATCGGTTCTAAGTAGCCTGTAGAGAGGGTATGCCAAATTTGCAAAATTCTTGATGAACTTAGAATAATAATTGCACGCGCCAAGGAATGATTTGATATCCTTTTTACACGACGGGGTAGGCCATGATAGAATTGGTTCGATGTTAGACATATCTGGTCTTAGTCCGTTCCCGCTGACTATAAAGCCAAGGAATTTGAGCTCCTTTTTTGCGAATTCGCATTTCGATGGTTTCAATTTGAGGTTAAACATCCGCAGCCTTTCCATCACTTTTTTGATATCACTGATATGGCCTTCGAATGATTCTGAAAAGATTACGATATCATCAAGATAGGCCATACAATTATCCAGCCCCTTGAGAAGTTTGTGCATAAGGCGTTGGAACGTGGCGGGGGCGTTACACAGTCCGAACGGGACGACGTTGTATTCGTAGAGTCCAAGTCCAGGCCCAGGAGAGAAGGCTGTCTTTGGCTTTGATTCATCAGATAAGGCGACTTGCCAATAGCCGCTTTGGAGGTCCAAAGTAGATATATATTGGGCGTTTGAAAATTTATCAAACATAGATTCGATATTTGGGAGGGAGTATTCATCTTTAACAGTGATTTCATTCAGCTTTCTGTAGTCGACACAGAGGCGGTTTGACCCATCCTTTTTTTTTACGATGATTGCTGGTGCGGACCATGCACTTGAGCTGTGTCGAATCACGTTTGATTTAAGCATGTCGTCGATTAATTTTATCATTTCCTTTTCTTGATGAATACTTATTCTGTATGGTCGAACTTTGATAGGCTGGTCTGATTTTGTCACGATATCATGAACCACCTTATTTGTGTGGCCAAGATCGGTACTATTTGCTGCGAATACATCCTCAAACTCTCGGAGAAGATCTACGAGTTCGTTTTTTGAACTGTAAGGAAGTCTGTCGGAGACATTCAGTTTCTCGACAGTAATTGAGTTCACGGATTGTTCGAACGTTACAAAGTTTTTCGAGTTGATGCTAATATTACCGTTATGCTTTGCTAGGATATCGAGTCCTACAATAAAATCGAAGGCTAAGTTTTCGATTACATGGAAGTCCCAAGAGGTATTGAGGTTGGAGAGTTCGAATGGGAGGTTGACAGAGCCCAATGATTTAATATGCGATTTGTTTGCAGTGTTTAGATTGATAGTGATTTTGGAGAGGATAGGGAGGTTTTTTACGATGTCGTGTGAGACGAGAGATACGGTGGCACCTGTATCGATGAGTGCGTTGAAATTCCCACGCAAACAAGGCACGTAGATCTGCTGAGTGGAATTTATCTGATGATCCCGATTTAAAGAACTCGTTAAATAATTGTCGAAAGAGTACTCTCTACATTTATTGTTAATGTACGGGCATTTCCTGACCGTGTGCCCGCGCTTCTTGCAGTTTTTGCAGATAACCAATCCTAGGCAGTCGCTTGTAAGATGCCCGAAACTCCCGCACTTTTTGCACTCCTTTCTAGAGTTAGGATTAAAAGGAGAGCCCGTATTGGTTCTGGCCTGGATTTCGAGGTTCTCGATCCTATGCAATAGGTTTCCAAGGTCGTTTTTGTCACAGTCCGTGACTTTCTTCGATAGCATTACTTCTTTGGGGGCTTCGGTTTTGAGAGACTCAGCCGCTTTGATTACTGAGGTGAATGGCTGTAGGTGATTTCCTTGGTTCGCGGAGAGAATAATTCGTGTTTTATCGACAAGTTCAGATGTTGAGCCGAAATCGCATATCCTGATGATTGCTGCAATGTTTTCTGGGAGTGCCGAGAGGAGTTTTTGGCGTACGAAGAAGTCCAAGTCTTCCTTGCTAATGCCAGGCCTAGCTAGTGAGAGTAGTCTACTGATCTCTCTGACGAAGTCTCCAGGGTCCATTCCTGGTGAGAGAACTACCTCTTCAAAGCTACGATAGTATACTGACATTTTGTCGGTCGAGTGACGATAAATCTTGAGCATGGTGATCAACCGTTTATCTTTCCACAGACGGTGTAAGGCTTGGCAGTTTCGAATCTTTGAACGCTTGAAGAGCGTCGTCTCTAAGGTAAGAAGGGATTATTGCGGACTGACGAGATTCATCCCATTGGTTGGCCACTGCAATGAGACCAAAATTGTACAACCACTCTTCTATGTCTGTATTTTTGTAGAGGAATTCAGGTTTAAGGTCCATTTGCACTCCTGGCATCAAATGTAACGAGCGTGAATAACTACTAATTACGACTATTCACGAATAGTTATGATTACACGACACAAATGATTTTCAAAAAATTATGGCGAAACGTTACTCGAAAAATGAACATTATGTTTCGCTGTTTATATTTTTGTTTTTGTCACCTCTCAGTAATTAGGTTATAAAACTTAAGCAAAGTGGGTAAAATGTCTGCTGGAAAAATAATAAACATTTACATTTATAAATAGAGAATGGAGTTACAGACTGAAATACACTTGTTGGTTGATATAGCCGCCAATATATTTAAATAGATATTGAAATATCTTCAATGATAAATGAGTATTTTTTCTGAATAACGTTTTCGGTGGAATGGAACCAAAGTATTTTCTAACGATCGGTTTTGACGATTGCTTATAACTGTCCAACATGGATAGAAATTCAAGGTATTTTTGCTTCTTTACTAAATTAACATCTCATTTATCTCTAAAACAATATATTTTTTGTAATCTTCTTTAGTCAATTAAAGTATGTCCAATATGGCAACTTAGCGAATGTATCAGAATTTTAAGATGTGTTGTATAGAAGGCCAAACACAATATAAATAGAAATTTTCTAAACTGATGATATTATATGATAAGTTGTCCGATGTTCATCTCGCTCAATTTTTTCAACATGTTAATTGAGAACACTTTCATTTTATCCTTTAGTTTATAAACGTTTAGGTGCGAGACATTGAAGGTAAAGCCCAGAATCAGTTATTCAGAAACAAGCAGATGTAATCACTCAATTTACTTAATTATATATGTATGAAAACTTGTATTTATAGTAAAAGAACTTTAAAATATGGAGTTAAGATGCTGAAGACTGCTTATTAGGGTCTTTTTTCAAAGCCAATAAATTGTATAGCGGATATAAGCATCGATAATATGCGTAAAGGAAAAACGTGTCCCGTAAAAATTTAATTCAAATACTAGCTTCTGAGTCAGTTGTGTTGGTAAAAAATAAATCAAAGTAATTGTATTTAAGAACAGGAAATGACAGATAATCTAAATAGTTGATCGATAAGATACATTCAAGAAAATAAAACCAATCTTAATCTGCAGTAAAGGCAACGAAGATTTATATAAATGGGTAAATTGTGATTCAAACGATCCAAGTTATCATCTTTTTATGGATGAAGAAATCGTTGAAAACATAATTACGTACCGGCAAGTAACAAAAAGTGAAATTTTACAAAAAAAGTTGATTCTTGAACTTGTTAAGTTATTGATAGTTTAGATTTGGTAATCCAACGATATGAAAAACATGATGAGTGTAACTTCCAGTAGTTAATATGTCTAAAATGCGTTGGAAATTTGGTAGTATTAAAAAGTTATCACGAAACTTTAAGCTATCATAAAATATTGTTTTAAAGATATTACAACAGTATTTTACACATAGCACTTGATTTACACTGTTTTATGATAATCTTTTAAATTCGAATTTGCGTATACCGAATGAGCACGATTTACAAATAGTTAAAATTGAAACTAGAAACCTCTGTTAAAGTGGTTATAGAGATATATTAAGATTAAACTTCTAGTTTAAACTATTTAGAACGCGCTAGTAGTTTTTTATAAAGCAAAATGTTTAATTCTGTTTACATTTTGTAAAAGAATTTTGATCTTTTATTTGTGAAACACTCTCTTGTTAGACTGATCAGTTTATTACTGTGTCCAAAAGAGAGATATATCCAGATTCAAGATTTAACAAGCCAGTTCAACAATCAAAACCATTCACGCATGCAAGAAAATATATGTACACATAGGTACTTCAAACTAATCAAATGATAATCATAAATTGCATGGCATCAGCAAAAGATCAAGTTAAAGATAAGGGCCACTTATTTTGCAAAGAATGTGTAAAACATTAATACACAACAAACGCCTTATCATCTGAAATTTTGTCCAAGACTTTTGGCTAGTTTTACATTTTTCAATTTTATTTAGTTGTATATAAATTAAATTTTTGTTTTTTATCTAGTTCCAAATTGGGTATCTTAAGAAATAAATTGAGATACAACATCTATTAACTTAAATTCTACAAAACAATAGTTTTTGATTTTTAACCTTTTCATTTGGTGAAAACATGATATGGTTCTAATAACATTTAAATCTTGGTTTACATGTATTCCAGTAAAAACAATCTACGGGGTAAATCGACGGATAGCTTTAGTTAATATTTTTCATTTTAAATTAGTTTTGATTGATTAAATTTACATTCATATTGACTTACCTTTTTCCGAATATTTTTTATCCGAAGTAACTCCAGTCTCAATTACTTAGGAGTATCAAGGTTCTAATGTATTTTTTGTTAACCAATTACAGGCGCTGAAAGTGTATTTTAATCGAAAACTATTGTATATAATTTTTATAACAAATTTCGCATTAAAAAATGGATTTTTTTCAGGATTCAATTTCCAAATAATAACAAAATCATTACAAAATTGTCGATGATTCCTGTGGAAGTAAGGAGAGTATATTTTGTTATAATAGCGTTCGATTTCACCTTTATGATGAGAAATTTATGTCTCAAATCAATACAAGGGAAATCGCTTCCGATATTTTATCCATTTGTTAATCCTTGAGAAGAGTTTCATAGGAGATAAAATCTATTCACATAAGAGATGGTACTAGACAGGAAACCAACGATCTTGTATAAAAGATGGTGTACTCATGGGAATTTAAATATAGTAAGCTACAGCAATCACAGAGAATCGTTCAGCTAGCAGTCATTGAATCACAGTAACAATAATAGGAAATATTTGTTGTTATTTGGTTGTTTTATTTGTGCATCTAATATAGTTCTGAATTGGACTATGTGATAAATCTTTCTCGATGCAAAACCTGATATCTGATATTGCGGGCCACATTTGTGCAGCATGGATATACTTGGTTTAGAGGATTTTAGAAATGTGAAGTGAAGAAATTGAAGTATGCTTTAACCATTTTGAAAGACAGATCAACTTGAAACCTAGACTCAATGGAAGAAAGATAGGAAAAATAGTTTTTAGACTGTTTTTTGCATCTAGTTCAATCATAATATGGTAATATACATTTTTAGACATAAAATTCATTCTCACAGAATCAAACACTATTTTTTTCTAAAAATGAATTTAATTGAACTATGAGATTTTTAGTTTCAAGTACAATTTGACCGAAAATAATTCACTTGAATTCTGACCAATTACGCTGCATCTCTCTTCATAATATTTGAATTAATCTCGAATAATTTCGGGATAAAAACATAAATTCGAAAGAGGGTGGCACAAATGTTGTTCATTCTTCTATTATATCTCTCAAGAGCATTATTTTTACTGTTCATCATATCTCATTATGAGATATTAAAGGTATTCCAAATATTTTATGGAAGACGTATAACCACTTTTTCTCAAATACGACCAGAACCTATCTAATGCTTCTTCATGAACCAAAAGACAATAATCATAATCAATTGCATCAGGAATTTTCCGAGAATGGATACCTGTGAGGAGTGAGATTTTGTGTAAAAAATCCTTTAAATTAGAATTATTAATGTATTTTTACCATTTGATGTTGTGTTTGCTTTAAGTGACAATAGCAACCTAAAATGTAAGAATCTGAAACTCTCGTCTGACTGCAAAAATTAGAGCTATTTCAGTTTGTGGTTAGGATCTTTTGGATTAATTTTTAAAATGATCATAATTAATTGATGAAAAATATCACAGTAAATATATTCGTTTTCCAAGTGACTTAAGCGAATGAACACGAGATGTATAAATCTTTCCCATAATCGCATACTCTGATGATCCTAAGTTGAAAAACAGGCTTATGTGTTACCTTGATATCCCGTTGATGAATGTATGTTTTACCTCATTAATGCGATGGATTCGTTTGTGACCCATATAATTATTCGATGCTTTTGACCGTCAATATCTCCAAACCAATGGTGTTTCGAAGAAATTTTGTCCGTTGATCCTAAAACACACAGGAGGACACATTACTGCTTCGATCTGATTCCTTATAACTAACCTACGATTGTTCCTGATGGTTGAATTACCTCTGTTTATCGACGGAATAGTATATGACAGTGACATATTTTTCACTTAAAGAAAATAAGAAGTTAGCGTTAAATATCGCGGGAACCTGAATTAATTTGAGAAGATTTAGCAGCAAGGAACATACTGATATATTCATTTTCTGGTTTCTCAAAATCTGTAATGAAATGTGAGACGACCCGAGATTCGCATATATGCCTCTGTTCTCGGTAATAGTGTTATCTCGTCCTATAAATCGTGCTGGGCACTCGCTAGAATGTTTTGAGCATCTATAGTGTATAGTATTTTTATTTTGTCCGTTTATTCCACAGGTCAAGCCAATATTAACAATATTTAATTACATTTCAAAATATGAGCAATAAATTTTGGTTTTTTGTTTGATTTATTACATCGATTTTAAATAGTTGCATTTAAGTTGCAACAAAAAAAATTTTTCATGATGAAGCAAATTTACATTTAGTCGATTTTTGTCTAAATTTATGATCTTTGAAAATAAATGTTATTGTTCATATATATTTTGTTCCCTACACGACCGAGCACATTTATTTCAAAAAATAATCTGTCGTTCTCGAGTCACACGATCTCCAATTCAGAATGTCCCATGGAGTCATCCCGAATTAATCACTTGTTTGAATGAAATAAATTTGAAATTATTTAATTATTTCGAAAATGGGCATCCTACTGAATTTAATTTTAATTTATAAAGATTAAATAAATAGGGTTGACGATTTTCTAAATATAAAAACACCTGGGATCTTTAAAGTGTTGAAAACGAACATGTTCCAGCTCAATTTAACCATGTAGAGATTCTCTAATCGAATTGAGAATGTATTCTAAAATTTAGCCTGAATATCTGGAAACGATTCTATTCGGTTATCTCAACAGCTTTGAGCGAATATCAAAAAAGGAACTAGGCCCCTTGGATTCGAGAAACTGCCATAAATTTCTATAGAATTGAAGCATGAACCGTTTAAGAAATTAGATTGTTTTTAATGGTGATTGGGAAACAGATACGGTATATTTCCATCCTTATTAGTTAAACTTAATTTCAATAGGGTGCTCTGATTGAAATAAATGTTCAAAATTGATTTCATTCATAAAATGGGAATTTCATGATGAATCTACGGCAAATTCTGAATGAAACATTGACAAGAATGCGTCAAAAAGAAAATTCTGAATGAATCGAAAGGAAATTTTGAATGGGAGATAGTACATTAAAGGATTTATTGATGTTGTTGTGTTTACAAGAGAGCGGAAAAGACTCGATGCTTTATTATTCTGCCACCAAACCGCTTTTGAAAATATCGAAAACAGACTATAAAATATGAAATGGAGTCCAAAATTGGAATAGAGTGTCAAAATGTGTAAAATTGTAAACGCGCCCTTTGCTCTTTTTTTCGATAATTATTGTAAAAACGTATTTTTTTATTTTTATGTTCAAATATCCCCATGTCGATAAATTAAATTACTATTTTATGAAATAAATGCATACTGTGGTCATTTTCATTCTTCGCGCACTTAAAGTTCTTTGACGAAAAGTAGATATTCGAAAAGAAATCAAATAATTATACTGTTTCTAACTTTTTAAGTTCGTTTAAATATTCTTTTTGGTTTACTTTTTACAAGCGTTTAGATATCATAAGTGCCGGAACTTCGGATATATGTTGCAAAGTGACAAAGATCCCGTACATGTATTTAACTCGCCACTCTAATTTAGCTTTAACCAAAGAGATAAAATTATACTGATGGTAATACGCAGATCTACTTGAATATAATTAAACATGTTGTATAAAAGTCTTTCTATCTCATTTAACAATGTAAGAATCGAGAAGCTTGTGAGATCAATACAAGATGCATGATGGAATACATGCTTTGAATATATCTTTAAATTTATTGAAAGTATGTATTTGAGAATATTTAACCTAATTAGAAACGATTAAAATGGTATTTATAGTTAGATTATGTAATTTTTCTAAAACATATATTTTTCGTCTTAGTATATTAAGCTCGCGAGGAATAAGTGACAAAATATGCTAATTAAAAAAAGCTATTTTTGTGATGTGATGATATTTTTACTTAAAAATTTGCAAAATGACATCTGTGCAATAATGAAATGAAAAATCTTAAAAGGGTTGTGTACACTTTTACATGTTTTGCAACTCCAATTCAATTTTTTCTAAATAATTTATTTTATCGTCGATTTTCAATATTGTCAAAGCGTTTTGGCGGCTGCATTATCCAGTGCTGAGTCCTATTTCTTTTCAATCTCAAACCCAAAAATGTAAATTCATCTTTTATTAACTTTAGAAACACATTCTGTTTAGTTAAAAATTTGCCCTATTGTGCACAGAACAATATATATAAGAAATTAAATATTTATTGAATGATTGACCTAGATCTGTTTTTTTTACTTTTTATTGCTGCGGAACCTTCTGATAATGTTTATGATGTTCAAGGAAATTTGAGACGATCAGAGAGTTTTTCCACTTCTTTTTAACAAATCACATAATATAAATGTATCGTGGTTGTTTAATAAAGAAACAATTCAAATTCGTAAAATTGATCAAGGAAAACGATTTTTTTTAATGGTTACATATCATGTAAGAATCAAAATGGAATCTATGATAAATCGACAATGAAAACCTTTTTGATGAAATTATATATTATTGCTGTTACATTTCATCACCTACGTTGTCAAAATTTGAGTGTACTTCGGTCAGTACGAATCTTTCACTTGATGGTTTCGGCAAAGTGATGGAATTCAGGGTTGTGTTTAAGAAAAGCACACCGAAGTTCATCTTCAAGAGACACATCATTCTCTCTTCTTGTGTTTTATCGTTGTTATAGGCAAAAATCTGTGTTCACATGAATCAATAGTTGAAAACTCAACAAAATTTCGAAAATTTTTTGTGTAATTTCTAGGTATTGGTGTTCAATTAATATTCAGAATGCGTCTGGGTTTAGCTGGGAGTGTTTCAAAATCAGTTTTCTGTATTTTACAACACTAGCGAACTCTTCCTCATTTACCAAGTTAAAATATACTTCATGCGTATAAAATTCTACAAATGGGTTTCGAACCCAGTGGTATAGGTCAACAGAGATGGATGAAAATATTCTCTCACGCCAGCCAAGTGAGGATCAAAATGCTTCAAGATCAATCGCAAAGCATCCTGACAGCTGATTTAAATTATAGTACAAAATATTTCCACTTTCCCGCAATTGCTATTTTATCCATAATTGTCAATTTATTTTGAAAACCTTTAATTTTATCAGTAGACTCCAAGATATTTTCGTTCCTTCTCGGCATGCTGCTGCTCAAAAAGTTCAGTTCCTTAAATATATATACTGGCCAGCTATGCTAGATAGATTCGTCAAGTTTCATCGCTCAAAACGTAAAGTCCTTCAGGTGGCCTTGCAAACAAAAGCCATGCATCTTTTCTCAGAGTTGGTACAAACGACATAAGAATTTTCCTGTTGGCAAAGATTTTACATCTGTATGCTATATAAACGATGGGTGGCTGGCTTCCATACTCTCTCAACGTTTCGCAGACTGACAACATTTCAGTTGTCTTATATTCATGTAGTTAACGATTTTCTGAACCACATCTAATACAGTTTTCAGTTCGCTACCAAGTGTAAAGCAACAATTGCTTCTCTACGAAGAAAACGATGGGTATATGTAATATTATGATTTTATTGTGGTGCCAGCGAGACAAAGCTTTTGATCCTTACAGTCATTAGAGGTGAGCCATCCATACAAATTCCAACATAGTCTAGGCAAATTTGCAAGAATGAAAGCATGATGTTAAAACATCATATGTACCCTCTTTGTTATTTTTAGCAACTATTTGCAGCACAAAATTTGTTATTTTTAGCAACTATTTGCAGCACAAAAGGTCTTCTACAACAGCTCGGCTGTCAACAAAAGGATCGAATACCAGTAGTTGTGCTTTATGGCTAATGTCGGTTCTCTAGTCGACATGAAGTGAAAAGGACTCGCGACTCGTTATTTTTGACATCATATTGAGTACAACATCGCTAGACATGCTTGCAATTCGCCTGCTTATCATATTTTCTGAAAGCAGGATTTTGTTTATGTCCAATGAAGAGGCCTCTCAACATAATCCTGTCCATTTCTAGAGTGTTCATGAAATCACAGTTTCAGCGATGGTATGTCAATTCATGTTCTTGGAAATAATCTCTGACACCGAATAACTATCTTCTTGAGCTTTGTCACATATGCTGAATTTTTTAAAGAAAAGGAGCCTTCTGCCATTTTCGAAAGCTAATTCCCTATTTAAATACAGTATATTTCGGTCTGATACTTCTTAGTGTCTAGTTGTTAAGTGCAGTTTTAGCTTCACGAGTGCTATAATTATGTTAGCAAGATTTTCCCCATAAACCCTATACAGTGCTGATGGGCAGTTCTGATCTCCAGTCAAAGCGATCCGGGAGTGAATAAATTGCCACTATACAGAAGAAATTTGAGTTTAAGGTTGTTTGCATTCATTAGTTGTGACTTTCGGCTTAGTGAATGGAATATTGAAAGTTGCGCATGAATTTTCAATCTTTTACTGCTGAATTTGAGTTTCTTCGATTGCTACGGAACCCCCTCCCCCAACTTGGAATATATCAAAAACCAGTCCATATTCGCAATCAGGGTTATAATATAAGAAAATTAAATAGATCAAAAACTGAATTCGGGTTCAAATTAACCCTTTAAGTTGTTTACAGCAACGGAATAACGCACAAAAATATCGTAAAAAAAAAAGAATTATCATCTCAACGAAATATGATTAAGAATTTGAGCCAGGACGAATTCAGTTTATTCTGGCAGAGCCCAGGTTAAAAAACACTGGTTTAGTGTCTATCGTTTTGGCAGATAAACAAGAACTTGATCATCAAATGTAACCATCACAGAGGCTTGAACAAAACTTAATGTTACAATTTCTTCCGAGATTCGCTCTTTAATTTGCCGAACAGCCCTACAGGCTAATTCTGGAAATCCATTGTCAAAGTGACTATGTACAAGGTCTTGACTCACTACGCGATCACCATTTGTAAGCGATGTTGTTCGGCAATCATCTGGTTCTCGCTAACAGAATTTCCATGTAGTTATGCCCTTTAAGTGAATACAATAGTTCAAATTTTACGAAATTTCGAGATATGGATGTAGTTTTTTCACTTTAAGATATACTAAAGACGATTAAACCCGACATTACTAAATCAAGCATGTGTTCTTATCCAAACCGAATGATAATATCTTAATATTTTAAAATATTGCTTTAAAATTTCATTAATAATGAAATATTCTGAGAATAAATTTGGGATTAACATAAAAAGTGTCACGGATCGTTATAAACGCGAAACCTTTGAGTCGAATCGTAGTCACACGTTACCTTTGGGTCGAATGGTAATCACACGAAACCTTTATGTCGAATCGTATTCACACGAAACCTATGAGATGAATGGAAATCAGATGAATGTTAGGCGATACAAAGTGGATAAGTTTTCGATGTTTAGCACCAAAAGATAAATTTATCTGTCGCGCAAGTGCAAAATTAGCCATGTATGCTCATCAAGTCGTTGTTTTAGTGTCTCTTATTCGTCTGTGCTTCTTTGTCCTGTGGTCTGATGAGCATCCCTGTCCTGAGGTAAAATATTTGATAATCTTATTTAATTATTAAAAAGTACCTGGTTTTGCATTAATAAATGGATTTTATAGAATTCCTTTTGTCTTTAAAATGTATGAATAAAGGAAACATTACTATTTTAAATAATTTTCATGTTGATTTAATGACTATTAGAAGAAGTTTTGCGATTATTTGTATGACGAGTTTCGAATTTTATTTGGTTCATAAACGATAAATTTATTAAAAAATACTTCATCAATTAAAAAATCCAATTTTTAAAGCAAAACCCGGTATTTTTCAATTACTTGACTATTTATCTTCGTCGTTTATCATAAATCACGTTAAACTAGTCAATCTAATTTGATTCGTCTACAGATTCACAACTCGATCCATATACACGATCAGAGCATGCGTTTCAAAGCATTCTACTTGATGCTAGTCTATTTAGACTGTCAATTTATTAATCTAATGTTTTGTAATTTATGCCGCATGGCTGGCGGAGATCCAGGGGTATGGCTTTTCTCAAATTTGCTGTTGTCTCAAGCTTAAATTGCCAAATGCCTTGATATACTGGGTTTCTCGATATAAATAGAATTTTAGTCATTTAAAGTGAAATATGCGCGCATTGAATGTGAATTTCTGTTGCGTGATATGGAAAAATTGGAAAAGTATAAATCCTGAAAAATTTTAAATAAATATCAAAATAGCATATTCATGAATTATTTCTTTTTTTCCCAGGCAATCAAGGAAATTTGTATCGGTGTGATCAATATATTTTTTAGGTTCTGGGATGTGATAAAACTTTTTACATTTTGAATTTGATTGTTTAAATAATTCTGTAAGTTCAATCGAAAACTTTTAATTATACTTTTCCACTGAGAGATCATGTTCGTGATTGGATTAAGAAAAGGACTCTAGGGTGGTAAGTAAAACACTTCATGGCCTACAGCTGTTGTGAAACTCTTTATCGACGCCCATTTGGAAAATGGGACATTATCCGTTATGAAAATCACATTTTTCGATTGCTTTTCGTTAAGAATACTAAATCTATTAAGGAATCAATCGAAATAGCATTATTAAAAGCTCTTTCTCATACTTATATTACGTCATCGAATTTCCGGACATTGCCGAGAAAGCCGTAATATTTTTGACTTTTGTTTTTTATTTAGATTTCCATCAGCTGCCTTTACATAATTTCTTATCGTAGAGACGTTAAATCCCGTTTCATCGATAATAAGGATGAACTTCTTACCGGCGGAATGTTCCTAGTATTTAATGACATAATCGTGCTTGTCTTGACGGATGTTTGATAAGTTAATACGTTCATGAATAAATTATATATTTTTAACAGAATATAATCATAATAATGCCGCGCCACAGTGTGTTGGCCTATTCGTTCGTTTGAAATATTAAAAAATGGTCTGGTAGATTTTGTAAAGTTAGAGATCAGTATTCGACGATGTCACAGAAAACATTTTCCTCGTTATTATCTAACAATTTTGCTCGATTCCTGCACTTTTGTGATATTTAAATTTTTTAATTTTCGAAAATCCTTCCCTATCCTATGAGCTGTAGAAATTTGAACAATGAACATTTGTGAAACTGCAGAAAGATAGTCATTGTGAGATATAGCGTTTATTATATGCTGACGGCATTTATTGCATACACCTTTATACGTTATATCCTGTTTGTGTTCTCATATATTTGTCAGATTTGATTATTCACCTAATTTTAACTAATATTTTTACAGGCAGATTTTCCAATTCAATCAACAAAAATTCCAAATACATTTGCGCACAATCCATTTTAAATGACAAGAATTCGATTTTTATTGAGAAACACTTTAAGTATATAATTGACCGAATAAAAATGTATCCATTGATAAATTTAATGAAAGAATGGTGTGATAAATCATTTTGATTTATTGGATAAACATGTCAAAGAACAATCCAATATAATATCAAACAGTTTTTATACATAGAAACACACTTATTTTAGGATGTACACAATCAGCTTATGTCTCTATCACGTATTCCCGATTATGGAGCTCGATTATACGATCAGATTAGTAAAGAGGAGGCTATTAAATTGTTTCGAAGAGGAATGATTGAGGAAATCTTTGGTATGTCTATTTTTATACTTAGAGCTGTCAATGATTCCATCGGATGTTTGGGTAAAAGCTTCATGCAGTCAACATCTAGAGCGATTAGAACATGAAAGGAATTGCCCAGGTGTTGTAAACTCTACCTACGCATGTTTAAAACAATATGGCGTAACATTATATTTAATTTCAGTCTGACTACGTATATCTTCTCAAAAAGTCGAGAAGACAGGCAATAGCAGGTGTTAATCGAACAGAAATAAATGTATCATAATATTTAGCTCAGAACTAAAAATGAGCCAAACAACCAAGCTAATAATAAGCCAGATACTCTAATATTTATAGTTACAACTATATTTTTTGTTTTGTTTTTGGTCTTACACCATTTTTCATTCCGAATGGCCGATTTTCGCGCATGACTCGAAATGTTTCAATCGGAATAGCCTAATATTGCATTCCGAATGGTCTATTTTCGCGCACGCTCGAAATTGTTACTGCACCATATCATTTTTCATCCAGAAAAGTTGAGGATTTCATTTAAAAAGCCGATTTAAAAAAAATTAATTGAAATGTTCCTGTTGCAATGCTTTTGACGGAAAACGCATTGGTTCGCGAATTCAACCCTCGCCATCGTTCCGTGAAATTTGAGTGGACGCTTCTTTTCGAAATGGAAGAGCATTATCAAATCCAGAATGGCAATTTTTGATGGGAACACTCTACTGACCCCAG
>JWZT01005299.1:0-11213 GCA_000827895.1 Thelohanellus kitauei
AATGTAAAAACCGGTAATAGATTAGTAAACACTTCTACATCGAAAAGGCAGAGAGGATTCACCAGAATAATAAGATTAACAGAAATCAGTAAGTTTATTTTTCTGTTTGAATTGTGCTAGAAAATCCAAATATGATAACTACATTAAAAGAAATATACCGGAAACACCACAAAAATCATCAAAAGCAGTTCCAGAAGGTTTATTGTTACTCAACCTGAGAAGCAGATTCTTTATCTTTATATCATACGCGGCTGCCGTATTTTTCTAATATTTCCGGTTTGCCCTGAGAACGATAACTTTAAGTATGAAAATTTCGCTCAAAGTTTTTTTTAATTGAAACGATTAATGAGATGTTTCCTAAAAAGTAATTGTGATATAAAGGTAGATTTGAAATCCAGACAACGTCCTTTGGATTCAGGTTTTTCACCCTCCACGTAATAAACTGTGTTGAGAAAGTTTGTGAGATTTTATCGATATCTCGAATCATTTGTTTATAATAAACCTAGTTCTTTCGTAATACGACATGCTTAAGTGTACGATTAGGATTTAAATGATGTAACAAAACAGTGAAGGACTCATTACAGCGATTTCGCGAATGGCGGAGCGTAGGATACGACGAAAGTTGACTGACCGTCTTAAATGTAGTTCTGTGTTTCGTTTATTGACATATTTTTTTTATATTCGATTCCTCCACAAAAATACCTTAAGCGAAACATCCACGAGATGAAGATGTATTCAGAGGATCAATTGATGGGGGAGATGATAACCTTGTCCTGAACAACATCTACTCTGTCAAACTATGCTCGGACAGGAAATTTCGTTGAGCTTTATAAAAAAAGCCATTTTCTTATAAATTTCACGCCAAAATATGACATTCAGGGTCGTCAAAAGTTTTTGCAAAATTTTAACTGAATATGCTTAAATACCAACATACACTATCCAATCTTCGGGTTACCCTCCTCGAAACTGGATCATTCATCAATCTCTGGATAAGATTCTGTCAGTTTAGTTGAATTAGAGCCAGGGGTGGAATATAGTCACTTTGAACATGATTTTTTCAGTTTCTAAAAATTAAATAGAATTTTAGTTGAACAATATTATTATCTCTGAATTTACAATGATACAAGCACATGATCGATAACGTGTATGCTCACACATGCGCTGTGGTCAAACATTCGATGTTTGTTTTGAAACGATAAAACAATACGGTGAAAATTCTTACTGGTATTCACTTTGGTCAAATTTAGTTTAGGAACATGGTCTCAATGTTAATAACAAGAGAATGGGAGAAAAACATCGATTATCATTACTTTGTGGATCATTATATTTTTTAAGGTAAAAGCAACTACGAGCGCCTTTTCTCAACGTTTTTCGATATTTTACAACGGATAAGCTCCCAATGTTTTCAAGTACCCCAGAAACAAATTGAATTAAAGAATCACTTTGACGTCGCTGGGATTCCATGATTACCTTATGAAGCTGAGTAAAAGCTGATATAGTAAATTTAGATTTTGAGACAATAAAACAATGGTTTCCATATTTTTGACGAAAAAAAAAACACTTAAATTATTAAAATCTGCACGACATATTTTACATGGCAACATCCACACCAAACGATATAAATACTTTTGAAGATATGATCATATTTTGATAATTTATCAACAGAATATGAATATTTCTTGTCTGATGACCGGTTTCTTATTCAGAAAGAACTTGTATCATGTAAAAAAGGTTAATATATCTATTTTTGAACCGTCCAGTTGCCTAGAATTAGGAAGAATTTCAGGCCTTTCTAGAGAGGTTCACCGGCCGTTCTCAGGTAGTAATCCTAAGTAGTTCACATGATGATTATTGAAAAAAACGCGCCATTATACTTCATTGTTATTCATAATCATTACGCAATTTGAAACATTATCAACATCAATTTTTCGGCGAAAAAAGCGAGAAAATTAACGGTTCTTTTTTTTCTAGTTTAAATAACACCAGATATGTTACTTCTTTTCAATATATTGTCAGGATCACCTTCATGGAGTTGTTAACTACAAAATGTTTCTCATTTGAAAGTGTTATGTGTGATGTCGAGGATTCATCTCAATTGAGAGAACATATAACGGCAAAACGCATCTTTTTTGGCTCAAAAGCCTGGTTTTATACGTGAAACTGATTATACACGCAATTTAATATCAAAAAATACCCCCAAAAAGTGTCTAATTGAAATATGACAGTAAAGCTTTTGTTTGTGTGGCTCGAGAAGAACTTAATATGTAAAACTTTTTTGTATGTCAAATTGAAAAAATAAAATTCGATTGCGCATTTATTATGAACAACTCTTAAAGAACGCACAACGTACAAGTGATTCAAAAAGAAATACAATTGGAAACGATTAATCAATAATATAAATCAGGGTAGGACACATAGGAAACTAGTCGGGACATCATGGTTTCCATAAGTCCATTTAAATTATCATGCGATGTGATCCAGAAACTGTTCAGTTGTGTCTCGTTTCCATCCTAAGAATTTTACAATTACTTGAAATTTTTGGCAGTTTTAATACAGTCTAGGTGACATCAATGGTAATGTGCATGCTTCACCAAAAGGAGCATAAAAAAGAATTTTGGCTATTTTCAAGATAGGTATCTTTGTACGCAAACTAAAATACTTTATGCATCAATCAAGAATAATTTTTAGACCATCCATTTTTATAAAATTCTTAAAGTTATAATCAGCAAGGAATTTTTTGGAGACCGTTTTTTATCGGTTAACTTTATTTCGTTTTATACAAACGCTGCATGAATGAGTCTAGTGTGAATTTTTCCAAGTATTTTTAATGCCAAGTTGGACCTTTACTGTAAATAGCATTTTTAAAAAACATTCTAAGTAAAAAATGTAAGCAATAGCTACGACAGAGTCAACACAAAGCGAGAAAGGCGGTCTCGCGATAAAACATGCCTTAACTTAAAAATAAATTGCCACCCAACCAACATTATATAAATACAAAATGTTTGACATTATTCGCTTACATATGGCTGTAACATGTTCAAAGTTACTGTTTTGTAGTTCTCAAGATTAACAGCATGCCAAAGCTCAGTTATTTTCTTTTGTGCTACATCAAAAACGAGGAAATCATTACGGTTGGTGGCTGGTTCCTTACAAAAATTGGGAAAAGTTCTTGAGGTGAATCGCTTCATAATGAATTTTCGATTTCTGCGAATAGCCGACACTTTTTTTGTAAACTCAGTAGTTTTAATTGTGCTTTAAAATCAATTATTGGTACAAGATATCATTTCTCAGGGACCGAATTTAAATTTGTGGTGAGATGCTCCTACTTGCATCAACAACACCAGCGGAGCGAGTCTTAGCGTGATGATTATCAATGAGATTTCAATCGCAACATTTCGTCCTCAGAGTTACCTCGTAGTTTACACAGACCTTAAAGTATGATATATCGCCTACATTAACACGAAATAGACAGGGTTCAATCCCTTCCTCTTCCTTCCTATTTAGCTCACACGATCTTCGTTCATTAGTTAGAATAGATTTCGATTTAAATTTGATAGAAACTAGACATGTCATTCAAAATTATCAGACAAACGTTTTTTTTACAGGCTTTCTCGATGAAATCCTCGATTATTCCCAATTTTTTGAAAATTCACACCTATAAATATACTGTATTAAGTTCTTTGAGATAATTATGTTCTTCTAAATCGACGAAATTGTTCTATTTTAACATCCTTTAGCAATAATCATCGCAGAGAGAAGTTGTTTCATATAAAGCCGTTTCAATCAAAATCAAAAATCATGTTTGCCATCATCGACCGCAGGCTTCACGATATTTTACGTAAGAAAATAGATATTCTCTGGAATTTATCATATTGAAATAGGGTGGAAGCTATCCCTTAAATCTGACAGACAAAGGCCTCAAGCCTCTAAAGGATTCTGTCTGCGAATACTACCATTGAATGATACGATCTAACTGAAAAAACTGCACCAGTTTCCATTCGGGATGTACTTATATAGCGCATGCCTCAATTTGTTTTATTCAGAAGTTCCCGTTTATAATGAATGAAATAATTGTTAAATTTTAAAAATTTTATTTCAGAAATAGGTTCCCTCTGAATTTAATTTAATTTACTAGGAGAAAACATACGGAATTCCTTCCAAGTTTGAGTTTTTTAAGAAAAAAGTAATTTTAAATTTCGACAAAGGTTCACTACTAAATGATATTGAGGTTTTGCATCGATTCACGAATCCGATGGCCGCAGTTCGATTTAAAAGATTCGCTAAAAGCTACTGAGATTTCTGACAAGAGTTGTTTTAAAATACTTAAGCTTAATTTCAGAATACATTCCACTTCTAGCTCAGAATCTCTACATTGTTAAATTGAGCGGGAAAATGTACGTTTTCACCAACCTAAAGATCTATGGTGTTCTGATATCCAGAAGAGTGTAAACCAGATTTATTTCATCCTTATACATCACTATTAAATTCACTGGGGGTGCTCTTCTAAATAAATTTTTAAAAATTTCAATTTTAGTTCATTCAAAAAAATGGGAATTTCTGAACGGGAAATGGTGTAATCCAAAACCGTTATTATCATGCAACCTATATGTCGATATATTTTACAACCCACATCCAGAAATATGACATTCGTTTGAGAGTTAAAACTCCAAACAGGTACTAAGGTGTACGCGACCGAGTACTCATTCCAATTTATGTTCCTTTTGGTTGGCTCGAGTTGTCTGCGACCTCTAATAGTATCAACACATGAAAATTCAGATTTTATGATAAGCTAGAGTTTGGATTATCCCCTGTCACTGTCTATCAAGGAAGGGTTCTCAGGAATAAGGCTCGCGTATGTGGAAAGATGAAAGAACTTTTTCCTTAAAAAAGCTCTAAACTTGTTAAAACGATGCACATGCTTGTAAAGATACCCGAAGCCAAAAAATGTTTCATTATGTGAATCTTTTTTAAAATCCTTGTTATTTTCATACCGAAGGAGTGGTCAATGAGATAATACACCATTTTCCGTCCAAAATGGCCGACTTTCTGACGATGATATTCAAAGGTTCCTACATGAATTTATTATAAAATGTAAATTTTTTAAAAATTCTTTGCTGTTAGACGAAATCAAATATCAGTAAACGACAGCACATATTCCACTCTTGAATCTGAATGAATATTCTAACAACCCTTTCAGGCAGAAACTATATAAATATTAATTTACTTATAAATACACGTCGAAACCTTTGAATGTCATCTTCGGAAATTCGGCCATTTTTGACACAAAATGGTGTATTTTGAGAAAGGCAAAGTGGCTAGCTTTTTATATGTTACATTTTTATCGTGGTCTGAACAATACCGACGGGGAATTATGGTGAATTTTTTGTGTCTGTCTAGGGAAATTGGGCATTTCCCTTGACAAAACTTTGTTTAATGCTTTTATGAGCGACAGGGAGTTAAGAAATTATTCTGAAATTGATCCGTATGTTTATTTAATTGACGTATCGGCACGAAACGAACCCAATACAGTTTATCACATTTTCTTGTGTGGCATTCCAGTTGTTGGTGCGATAGGACAGTTTTGGCAATGAAGAATGTTCACACATAAATTGCCATCGTCGTTTGACGTTCTATTGTCGGTCCAAAATACAACTCAAAATTTATGAAAAATGGAAATCTGCCCAGATAGTGGGCGTCAATTTATGCCAAATCAAGATAGAGATAAGCAGTGCGCAGTTTTCCAATATCGGTTCTTGATATTCGAGGGCGAAAGATTGGTAGGTCAAAATCACGTCGTATCCGGTTACCCCGTAAAATTCTTCAATAACTTACTCGATGTAACCGCAATACTTTAAAAGTTGGGAAAATTTCCATGGATGGCTCAAAAACGGTACACGTGATCACAGATACTTAAGCTTTGTAGTCAGAGCCATGAATCGATTTTCCGGTCATACCTTTCGTTTCTTCGTGATTAAATATTGATTCACTTCTGTATCACAGATTTGGATTTAAGTCTCTCACAGTGGCGGCATATAGTCCTCATAGTGCCCTAGAGTTCATTAGCAAGGTATTATGGTTGAATTGTTCCTCAACGCAGATCAAATAACCAAGACATGTAAATTACTGGAAACAATGCATTATTCGAGACTAACAGTAAGTCAATTGCTATTTTTGTAATTTATAATCCCACAAAATTGATTATATGTAAACTTGTGTGTATAATCCACACGATGCCCCTAGCAGCTACCCAGACGGATTTGGAGCATCACAATTATCGGTTCTGTGGTCTTAATCTTCTTTTATAATATTAAGGAAACTCGGGTTCGATTTCGTTACTTAATCATACAAAAATTATCGACTCTTTATTTACACGAACCCAAAACTATAAAATTGCACGTGAGCGCTAAAATATCAAACTTTTTTATCTTCAGCGTAAGCCCCGTATATATGGATTAATCATAGATTAAACTTTATTTGTAGTCTGGACCAGAAAAAGTCGTATTTTCAGATAAAATAACACGTGGGTGGTCCAAAATAAAGCGACCTATATATGGTTCATCTACATAAGGGTTTGATATTTCCCATTCGTGTCACATGAACCCCTCAAACATTATAGGATGCACATCAAAATTATATTCCATTCTGTAAATATAGTCTGATAGGTTCGAAGACGGTCATTTTCTATTTCCTGTGGTAGGCATAAAGTTAAATGCGATGCCATTTCCCTTCAAGTCTGTTAGTATGCACACCACTAGTAGAATCTGCGAAATTGGTTTGGTTCACGACAGCCTGGTGAAAGTAACCAAGCTCCTCTAAGTTTAAATATTCACTCCAACGATCCACAATTATCCGTATTCCTATTATAATTAATTAAATTTTTATACTTTGTTCAATCCGTCTCAAAATTAATGTATAAAGTGTAGTTGCTGGTCTGTAGGTTACTGCATAAATAAACACTTTTACCGTGAGCAATCCAACGCTCTATAGCCCTGAGTACCCAAACACCATCTACGAATCTTACTCGGCGGTATTCTTGCTGACCAAGCTTGGCTTTACATAGATTTATAATAGATTCAGCCCAGCAAATCCTTAAAGAATGGTTCGAAGAATTCCTAGAACGTTTCAGAGTTGCAATCTCTCGATAATACGAGCAATTATCCACCCTTGTTCCTAATATATTTATTTTTATAAAAAATCTAATGATTAATTACTTGAGCTTTGTTCAAAGACACCAAGATCGAACTTGGGCTCGGAGCATTCCTTCCTTCTCCAGAATAATAACGTGATTTCAACAATCAAAAAATTCATAAAAAGTATGAATTAAAATACAAAAATTATGATTACCTTATAAATTGGAAGCTTACACAGAAAAAAACAAAATTTTTCTAATGCAACACCTTTTATCGGCGTGAAAATCCGTGACACCTCCAAATTTTTTCATAATTATCTTCAGCTTGATAAGACTCAAAGCTGAGGTAAAAATGCGCAATTTTTTTCATCAGGCTACCTGGTAAATAGAGTCACCATTGTTTTGAATGGCTTTTTAACAAAGGCTAAATTCATTTTTTTATTTCTGAGTTGGTCAAACCAATCGAGTAAAGTTTCCCTAAAATTTATAGGGTTTCCCGATCAAGACCGTCACTTTCTCGATCAAGTCCGTCACATTTTTTTAACTCACATTTTATCAATATTTAGCATTAATAAAATAATAAATTGTTCATCGGTTTGTTAATTTCCTCCGTTAAGTAACACCTTCTGTTATATTTTACCATATTTTGGCATAAATCATCACAGTCAAATTGTGTAATTTCTTTTGAGACACTTTCGATTAAATTAAATAGGTCGGCTTCTGATCTAGGGGTAGCTGCACACCTGGCATTATTCAAGGCACAAGATCATCAATTCAATGAAGTACATTCTTGTGGATACTTCATGGAGGCTTTTGAACATTTCTTGTCCAATGGAATACACGAATGTGTTTTCATAATGNTAGAATGTCGGGGTGATACAGCGCAATGGCACGTTTACACATGAATGAGACACACTGTGAAGATTGAATAAAAACAACTGGAATATGTATGAGGCAATCGACTCCTGTATAAAAACGGTCATTGAAAATTTTAATAGTTTTCGATATATCTTACTGGATGGCAGGTGCCGACGGGAGCACATGTACACTGGTGGATGATCGACAACGCAGAGACTAGAACGAGGATCTTGACAAGAGAAGTTGATGAAATCTGGCGAGACATTAATAGCAGGGTTACTCCGCCCGCTTTTAATAGCGTATTTATAGCTGTATAAAGATTATTGGATCATTTTTGATACTAGAGGTGTGCCCACGTTCTTTAAAAGCTTATCCTACTTAAGAAGTATAATTTTGAAACTAAGGGCTTTATATATTGCATGTCTGTAGATTCAAGAACCTGAGATGTTACATTATTAATAAACTTTCGTACTAAAAAACAATCAAAAAATCTATATTACCATAATTTTGATCTAAATTACCGATCAAATTCAAGAGATATTAGTTGTAAATCTATGTATTAACTTTCATCAAAGGATCATAACTATAGTCTGAATCTGGAAAAGATATTTCTCATTCTAATTTTCCGATTCAATATCGTTTTAATGATAAATTTTATAGCCTTTACCGTCTAAGACTTGATATGATATAATAATCACATGTGATTAAAATTTACTTTATAATAATCATCACACCAAGTCCACCAAACATGCGTGAATTTTTCATTAAAACTTATTAAAGACGTTTCGTATAAATTATGATATTCTAAATATATTTTTAATTAATATATGATTACTGTTAATCTATTCGGATATTAGAATCGTCTCATGGCTAATTCCAGTACTTCATAACGGATTCGATGAGATCATCTGTTACGTCACACATGTGTTCATATCGATAATAAAGGTACAACTACTATTTCCTTACAGATTTTTTTGATTTCGGTTATCTTTGATATTGTTTTATGAGGTTTATATCTGACCAAATAAGCACACGAAAGGCTTCTTGTGTACTTCATAGAAACATATAAAAAAATGGGCACACTTAATAATGTTGATATTGTTTGCGTTCTTAAAATTTGATGTCATTTTATTTAGTTCTCGGGTTTTCGTCGGTGTTACGACGATATCGATACGATGTCTCACGATTCCATGTTTTACCAATCATCACCTCTCTTACGAATGATTTGGAAGGATATCAAGAAACAAATGATTCAACCTATCTTTTCCTCAAATCATCGTCTTCAAAGGTCTTTTTTTTAACGAAGCACGGCGTCGCTTCCCGATTTCAACATTCAAATTTGGTTAAATGGCGTATGCGACTACATTCTAAGTCTAAATAATGTCTCGTGTTGACTTGTCGATAGCCAATATCTGTGTACCATTTCCTTACAAATATGCAAAAATAGTAAATTGGAAATTTCTAAAATAACTTGATGTAAAATGAGAAGCCATATTGTCACGAAATATAAAGTCAAAATTTTTTTGCGCAAACGTGAAATATGTAGTTTACATTATTTCTGTGCATTTAAAGGTAAGCGAATATTCCAAATTTACACCACTCACATCAGAATGATTATTTTATTTGAATAATTAATGTAATTCAAAACGGCCGCCATTTTAAGTAGTTTTACATGAAGCGTTTATCAGTTGTATTATTTTTTTCTTCACTAAAGGTTAAAAAAAATACTCTGTTTAACGCCCTAATTGGTGTTTTTCCAGTTCCATTAAGGTTTATTGTACAATTTGGCTGACGAAAAATTTATGATAAAATCGAAAAATGAACCAAAAAAAGGGACCTGGTTTAATTTTGTATTGTTTAGTTGTTGAGGGTTCTTATAATGTAGGTCTTCGGGTAGCGATTCTAACCATGGCAGTCTTTTTAATAATTTAATGACATCGAAAAAAGGCTAGATCGCCAATGGGCACTACACAGGTTCTTATAGTCCATAAAACATCGGATCTAAGTATATCTTTTTGTTATCCTATGTACATATACGGCGTAGATACAAAGAAATCAGAAACCCAGCGTATAAAAGAGAAATTTTACTAGGATACATTGACAGCCTTTTTCGAAACATCGAGCAAAACAATACTACGAACACCCGTTGTGTTGACATCAAGGAAAACGTACGATTACTTAAGATGTCAACCATCATTGAAGTTTTTTTATGAAAGTGGCCCTGAGATATCGTATTTACACCATATTTACCCTTCCTGAAACCGACAGAGGAGGTTTTTGTCGAAATTAAATTGGTATACAAAGGGCTCAAGGCTGGATAATGAATTCGAATTAATTTATTACACCTCGTGTGGGTTGGCAAATATCACATTATAATGCGGTGATTGTTAGAATCGTCACATCACGACCTATATTGGAAGATATATACAGAGTATAAAATTAAGCCAGATTTCGTTTGTTTCGGTTTCGACTTTATTTGTTCTGAAATTTTTCGCCCACGAAATCGAACCGGATATACATAAATAAGGATGAAAAACCCTGTAAGAAAATATTCTTAGACTATATATAAAAGCCACATGAAGGGATTGATGCCTATAATCAAAGTAAACAAAACTCTACGGTAAACGAGTCAATTAAAATCCCACATCAATTAAGAATAAATTGATGAGAATTTCGGTTAAGAAACGGGATCGTTTTAAAATAAAACGACTAGATGGTAGGGCTTGAATAAACTTCAACTACCTCAAGGAGGTCTACTATGGTCGAAAATCTCAACGACATAAGTATGATAAATGTAAGTAGGCAGTATGCCATACGGAGCACGATTAGAGCTTTGATGATTATTAGTTAGAAGCAAGGTCTGCAGAAGAAACGTTTGTTTTTTCGAAACATGACGAAGATGATTTTTAGCAAGCTATAAGGCACAAACAGTCAATCCCAATTTAAAATTGATACCAGGGTCATAATATAGGATTAGTTATTCAATCATTGTTTTTTCCGCCTGAATATATTCAACGTTGAATTTTGATAATGGTCCTGTTTAGTTGACGGTTGTCCGTTTTGTTTTTAGATGATTTGTATGCGGGAGCCATAAGGTTTAAAGTTCTTCCCTCAATCGTAGCCGGTATTGAATTGAAAAGGCGAGAGGATTATCAAATCAAAATATTACCTTTGCCCAGGAAATGAAACAAATGACCTAAATATCAGCGTGGTATGTTCTACCCAT
>JWZT01005300.1:4786-22050 GCA_000827895.1 Thelohanellus kitauei
GTTCATTGGAAACCGTATACACGTTTCTACAGGTAGTCCACAGTTATACCGCCAAATCACCATATTCAAAAATATACCAAATAGTATCCTGAAATAAATTAAAATCACAATAAATCGTGTTTAACTTGGCGCAGACGTTTTAAAATGGGCGTATGATTTTTAGCCGTCAAAAATATGTGGGTTTCGTCAAAAAAATATATATGCTTCTCCCATAAATGTAAAAAAAGATTCCACATTTCTCTGGAAAAGTCAACATTTGGTTTGTAAAAGTCAACATTTAGAACGTCAAACGACTGTATTAGATATTTATTCGCTCTTAATGGTGCGCTAAGAGAAATTATGTCTGTGAAATTCATCTTTATATATTTATATATAAAAATTTCATCGTTTGTTAGAAATATCTCAAAAGGAGAAATTAAATGGTATGATTTTATATATATCATAAATGTGAGGTTACAAATGAGTAAAAGTAGCGAGGTTGAACATAGTATCAAGAGATGCCGATCTTTTTCGACAATATTAATTTTATTAATGAAAATTCAGATAATAAGATATATTTTTGAATTTTTCAAGTTCATTTTATTTGCAAAATATCATTTCGTATTGTACTTTTAATCGATTTGGAGTTGCAAAATTACTTTATGAACAATTTGATTTTATGAAAAATCATGCAATCAAATTATAAAAAACTACATTTGATATTCTTCTGGCGGTCGACATGATAATGCGGTATATAAAATAAAGATTTATAGTGGTATGACCCATATGCGACAGGTATTGTTGTATTGGCTTAATATATAAAAAATCGCTGCACGTTTACTAACATTATTCGACCGCTGACAATACATTTGAACAATGTGGTTAATGAGTAAAATTTAACCAATACTATCAAAGATAATTTGTGACTTTGTTTAAAAAATATAGGGATGATCTTGATAGGATATTTTTTAATATTGGATCAATGATAGATATTTTGTACTCATATGCTTTGTATATGAAGAGTCATATCGTATTAATAACAGTAATAAGAATGTCTGTTTATAGCTTCATTAAGTTGATCTTGTAATATAAAAATATTAAACACAATTTATAAAAAAGATCTGAAGGGTATACAATATATTTATCTGATTTTACAATGAAAACTTTTGACGATGAGTATTACATTTCGTAAAATAATTAAGAGTGCACTCCGTCGCTTAAATCATGTTTGTGTTAAATAGTGACGAAGTCATGCCTTTTTTCAAATGGTATTGTCACGAAAATAAATTTAATTGTATTAAAATTAGGCTGGAAATATCTAACATTTTAATACGATATCGAATAAAAAACCGAATAAACATCAGGATTTATCATATATACTAGTGTTATTTATTAGACATTGAACTATCTCCATATATATAAATGATTTTTATTTAAATGCCTTTTTGAACCAGCAATCTTCTTTTTAAATACAATGGAATAAATATTTTTAATTTAAGATCAAGTAAGTCATAGAAATATATATTGCCAGAGGAGGAATGCTGATATTTACAATCGTGTAGATTTATCTATGAGAACACTATGAAATATAAAAAAATACAAAAACGGATTTTTTCTCACATATTCTCGTTTATTTTTATCAAAAAATTTGAATCTATGTACGATACACGAAATAAGAAATCATCTAGTGTTTAAAATTTACCTTTTTTTCATAACTTAATCATTACACGTATTACAGGGTTTTCGGTACGATTCCTTCGGTTTTAAGAATATTTAAAAAATCAAAAATAAAACTCATCACGTTCAACAAAAATAGTTTAAGTGATAATTTCATTGTTCAATGATTAAAAAAATGTCTTCATTTTTCTGTACTAAATGTCGCAGTCACAAATATTTCTCAAATAAATTTTGACATCCTCATCAAGAAGATTTCTGAAATATTTTGTTTATATTTCGAACCATCATTTATGGTTTTCTTTTATAACTCTTATATCTCGCCACTTCCTAACTGGCCGAAGATGTTGTGAATATCAGATATAGTCGATCTAAATAAATTCTCATATCTAGATTTTGTTGCTATCGAGATTGCTGCTTTATGAGCCGCGATAATTCTTGTTCTTATACCTTAATTAATTTTATTGCAAGGTTTGTGGCTATAACTTGATTTATATTTTCGACAGCTTAATAAATCAAAATTCATTATTGAGTTGAAATCGTAAATCGACGGTATGAATGATATTGTCCATATTTGAAACGACGACATTGAACCGGATAAAATGAAACTCTAAATAAAATTCGCTAATAAATGATTAAATCAAATAATTGAAATAAAACCCATATAATATGTTACCAATACTCATTTAACGTTTAAAACCTTTTTTCATTATACATCTATTTATTAAATAAAAAAATGATATGGGCTATGATGAATCACATGATTAAATCATTCACAATTCCATTTTCATATGTAAACAATGAGCATTTGCGTTTTTGTATGATTTATTAATCTAAGTATCGTTAAGTCTTTATTATAGTGAATTAATTTTATACCATTAGAGCTTTGTAACAAAAAGCATAAATATTACGACTGAGTACAGAAAGTCTTCAATTGTTTTTTTGGTCCCGGATATTGTATTTTTATCATTTCAGTGAATCTTAAATTGTAAAAGATAGAAAATGTTAAACATAAAGCTACGCATTCATTAAAGATCATTAGTTTTCGATAGACGTTAATAATGTTGAATTTTCTGTCTTCAGAAGCGGTCATATTTGAAGTTGTCTAGTCTCAATCGACTTCTTTTTTGGTGACGTTTCTTAATAATACGTACAATCAGAAAAATGGTGACGATTATTAAAACAGATATAAAGCACATTTGAGTAACTTTTGAGAAGATTTGATCAATACCATTTGTAAATAATTGGTTCCGATCAAGGAAAGGAACTAATTAGTTAAATAAATACTTGTGTAATTGCAATGTTTTCCACCATACCCTCTATGACAAACACAAGTCACATTTTCCTACATCATCAATACACTTACATTGATTAAATGACAAAATCCATTCTCACATTTCTCTTCACATTTTTTCTGACATACGTATTCTAAATTATCACCACAGAGTAAATTGTGTGTAGCTGAATAGTCTCGTTCTATCACACAAAATTATTACCATCTGAGTTTCCGTAATTAATAAGACGGTTTTGGCTATTTTCGTGACAAATTGATGATGCATTGTTATCGCAGACGTTGTTGCAATAGTAAGGGATTGGGCAATATCGATATTTAAGGAGGATAAGTTTTTCAGAATATTGGCAGTATTCGCCGTAATAATTCGGATTACATACACATTTTTCTTCGTCGTTTACCACCTGAGTTATTTTGATAAATTACAAAACATAGCCCGTCGTAGTCGCAACAGTTAGTTTTACAAGATGGGATTGGTGCGAGTTCTAAAGAAATAAAAATTGATTATTCATATATAAATGAATACAAAAAATAATTATAAGAGATATGTGATCTCAAATCGCAAAAATGCTTTTGGAATAAAAATTACAATAAAAATTACGTTTATTTTATTCAAATCTATCAATATAGTAATATTTTTTATAATTATCGAATTTTGTAAATTATTGGAATATCAGAAACAAAACGCACGCGTCATTTTATCTAATCAAAAACTTATTTAATTTTTTTTTCTTAATGATTATAAATGATCTTTACAACAAAATGAATCAATATACATTATTATAGTCTGCTAAAAACCATAAATGGTGCCTTTTTTTTAGACCCAGAAATATTTGCCTCACCTGAGTTAAAGGACGGCATGTTAAAGCCGTGAACAAACAATACTTTTTATGATTTGGTTATGTTTGAATAAGCTACCACATCAATATATCTTACTATGTATTACACGAAAAATTACATGGGCATTTCTATTCGTATAGAGACGAACGATGTGACAATATCAGGTGGATTGACTTGTAAATTATGAAGACAAAGATTCAAATGAACAGATATATATACTTAAAGATAAGGAATCAATTTTTTCTTAAAATAAAAAATGATAAATGTTTTGATATTGTGTACGTTTTCAAAATCAAAGCGATTTTGTTGTTCTGAATTTCTCATAAAAAAATGATTAGTTCATAATTTTTGCACAATCGATCTTTTACAATGTGATTAAATGCCTCTAGCGGAGAATCGAAAGTGTTTTAACAAATTGATTGCAATATGCATTAAATATGCTATTTTAGGCTTAATATATACATATCGATTTGCCAACGATCAAATTTAAAATCATTAAACTTGTACAATCTGTTTCACGCCTCTTTGTTTAACGCCGATGGTTATTAGATGAGTTGTCGAATTTAATAAAAAAGAACTCTGAACAATTGTGGAATAAAGTGAGGGATCTTTTAAAGATAGTTTATCTAATCTTCAAATTAGTTGCATTAAAGTTCGTTTAGACATCAAAAAACCTAAAAATAACTATTTTCTGTCAATACACATATAAGTTTGTGAAAATGCGCATCTTCGGCTTAACATAATGACATGACATGTAGTTTTGGTTTCTATCATAGTGAGTTAAATAAAAAGTCTGTTAATGATAAGGTAAAAAAATATTTTGTTATACAACAAAAATATAATATAATTTTTTTTGGAATTTTTTATAGCCAATTATAGCTTTCAGTTTATAAGTTCAGAAGCTCGTATCAGCTATTTTGTACCTCTCATCATCAAACCTCTTACAAATTTATTCAAAGAAAATTCTAAAATCCTAAATCTGTACCAGAATATACCAAAAATAATTATTGAAAAATATGATTTTGTTTCTGAAGAATAAATCAGAATTTGATTTTTTAGTCGATTTATGGAGATGTGCGAGATATTGGAATCTACTAAGTTATGTTAAAAATTAGTTTAATAATATATCGTATTGACAATAGGTTATATGAATTTATCTCATGACATCTTGGCTCTAAATTATATTTAAATCACTAATTAAAAATATCTGTTTGTTATGATGCGAGATTGAAACTTATGTTGTGGATTAGGAATTCAATAACTAATTATATTGGTAGACCATATTCACTGGTTAACAACAGTTATAGTTAACATTTAGTACTCTCATAAATTTCAATGATATAAAAATGGACATTCCAATTAAAAAAAAATTAAACGTGGATCGTTTTTCATCGTCTTATTCGATAATGTGGGTCTGATATGCATATATCTAGTAAACAACGTTTTCAGACTTTCTGCAGAATTATTTTTAGATTGGAAAGTTTTAAAACAGACGAAAATAATATTTTTGCGTTTGTAAAAACCATCTCTATATTGACCAAGAAGTTCTATGTGGCATTACAATCAAAAATGCCGTTATGTATTGATCCTTATTTCGATATTCAGGTCAAAAACAAAAAAATAATTTGCCTGTCTTTCCAGGAAACGGCAAGATTGCGAGCACTCTCTCTTTAAGAACAAAGGACCGTTATACGATAAACCGTTTCTTATTCATCTATTTATGTATTTTAGATGAAACGAAAACAGTTGATCATTAGGAATATCCTTATCACAATACGCAAAGAAAGTATTAACATTTTTTTTTACATAGTGTGAAATAAATTGAAAAACTCATCATAATTACAACATATAATGTAGAAAATATTAATATGAGAAATTTATATGCCATGCGCCCTTTAAATTTCTCAAAAACAGACTCTTATCACAAATGTTATCTGCCAAATGGATTTTATTTATCATAGTTTATTAATTTGAGACATCAACAATTATTTGAATTTTAGAATGACACATTAAAAAATGTTAAAAACCCTAAAATTGATGAGTAGCTTTAAAAACTTAAAAAATTAAGTTCTTAAAATTAAAATCATACCATTCTGTATCGAATAGATTTTTTTGCTGTAGACTTTGAATGGTTTTCCGTTGTTTTCACGCCAATAATAAGTCTTCGGACTGAATATTAGTGAAACGTTTACATTATATCATAGTCAATTTTGAATGTAGATATCTCATAACGTCGATATTTGTAGACATTTGAATAGAATGGGTGAAGGGAATTCAAAAAATGATATTGATTATCCTTATGATGTAATATAAAACTGCGTGGATTACCATAAAAATATTCAATTTTAATTAATTTAGCCTTTATAACGAGAAAAAATACAAATTTCGAGTAATCTTCTCTAAACGTTACATGAATTGTATAGTTCCACACTTTCATCATTCCATGGATACAAATGTCGAAAAGGGTGTTTTGATGTACAAAGCATGAAAAGTCTATTGAAGCAAAGCAATTTCTGAAAGAAGTTCCGACAAAAATGCCGCCTGGTACAATTTCGTTTCCAAAGTAACCACCGACCCTATTTACTCTTGCATCAACGTCTATGAGGTTTAACTTGAACACAATCATACGAAAAGGGTCAAAATCAATATCCATGATATGGTACCTATTTAAAAGTTATCTTACTTGATCAATCCAGAATATTGAACGATGCGATTTATTCCGAGACAATTTTCACACCTTTTGCTAAACATACCAAAATGGAAGTCGCTTGATATTATTTCAAATGCATCATAGTTTGTGTCCACTCCATTCAGACCACTGTATAAACCTGCCACGAAATATATAGGAAACGAGTATATATCTGCGTATTTGCGTTCCGCTGCAAATACAGCTTTTCTTGTTAAGGGGATTGAATAATATAACTTTTTTTCCGTATTGTTTGAATTATAATCATACAAGAGGATAGGATTGTTATTGTCAATATTTAAATAGGCTCTGATCGGGCAAACGTCAAAATTATTTATATTGTCATCGCTACAATTTTTCCTGCCATTTACTGAGCGATATCCTTGAATGATTTCAAATTTATCAATCTTGATTTGTATTCCTACTCTTCTCTAAAACGAATAGTGACAATCATAATTAAATCAATCCAATAGTCATTTATTAACAGTAAAAGATATAAAAATATTTTCACTCATTTTATTATGATTTAAGAGTCTTGTAAGATCGAGTGTATACATGCTTATAAAATATTTACCAAAATGCAATTATCTATTTGCCTAAACTCGTTTGTATTAGTATTCGATGATCCCGCTAAGACTTATGATAAAACATAATGTATAATCATCTCTCCAATATTTTGTTCTGATGATCAGAGCATGCAAGATATCTCAGTTTATATAAATTAATTTCCTTATATATTAATTATCCTTCATTTTTCGATTTTAGCTTATTAAAAGATTTGAAGTGAAATATGTTTAATAGATGATGTATTATTATATTTTGGGGTAACTTATTACTGACATACATGGTTATTATAATGATAAGAATACATTTAGATAAATTATTTATTATTATCATTAGATAGATATAAATATAACTATTCTATTATCATAGCTTCCAAATTTTACATCGTTTTTCATGTATGCATATATTTTTTGAAGATTTTCTCATCTGGAAAATGTGGGATGCCTAGAAATTGTTAGAACATCCACAAATCACAAAAAATTATCATGATGCTTACCTTCTTATATTAATTATTCAACTTTCATATGAATGTATATGTGAATAAAAAATGACACAAAATTATAAATATTTACGTATCTCTACATTTGACCTAACTTTTTTTTTGAAGTGAGATTAAACAGTAGAAAATATGAGGAGTAGAGAACGTACACGGATGAATTACCAAAACCTGTAACAGGCACTGTATATTATTAAAGCTAATGAATTACTAATTAGCTTTTATTAGAATTGAGGCCCATATACTGGAAGCTATTATTGGTATTAAATAATACAATCGTCATCTATTACTCAAAAATGAAATAGAATACTTGAGAAATGAAAGCCTAAAAAATGAGAAAATAGGTCCAAAACCAGCATTGATATTACAGTGAAAAGCTTAATTATAAAATGAACTAGGTACATTCAGTTCAAAATGTATAAAAAAAATTGATTAGCTGTTTTAAACATTAAACAACATTTCAACATATATATTTTATCATATTATATATAGGATGTCTTCCTTTTGTACCGAGAATTTGTTGGATATATACAGCTCATGTTTTATTGATATTAATAATTCAATATAAAAATGTTGTGACCAAACATGTTTTTAGATATCAACGATATTTCTATTTCAAAAGATGAATTTAATTTCCTCGACCTTCCTAGATTCAGTCAATATATTTATCTTTGACGTGCCTAACAAACAAGTAGTGAAATACTTTCAGATAATGAAAAAATACAAGTCGATCTATACGACGCCAATAATGATTTTAATAATTAATTTTAATTACTAATCAAAAGTGTAATTAGTATATCAAAAACCTCATCTGTGCGGTGAGATTGTTTCATATGTGAACTCAAATAGTTCTAAATTACATATACTTTCCAAAAGATGATTAATGACCTAATCAAGTAACTACTCAGTAGATGATTATAACTCTAAAATGATACTTTTCAGCCAATAAAAACTGGCCTAAATACTGAATTTTTGAGCATGCTGCAAAACATGGTTACTTCTAACAATAACAGTATTTAGAAATTCATAGAAGCTTTCATACTGCGCAAAAATGACGATTATTTCCATCAAAGCATCTGTTGTATCACTAATCTAATTCGTGTCAAACCAATTATAATCAAAATAGATTATTTCTAGCTATGCCAAACATGTGCCTTTTCTGAGCATGTATGTTTGCGCTTATATGTGAGCTTTGATGTTTTATTTTTTTAAATGAAAAGAGTAGATCCACTTTCATGGTACCTTGAATGATTTATTTATAATTGTGTTGTGATTATATGCATACATATTGTTTATTTTGATTATTAATGAGTATATCACCACTATTTTATTCTGAAATTGCTTTTAATTCTTGCGTTTGGACATCTTCGAGTCCTTAAACATCTTTACAATATACGTAACGTTTCTTAGATTTTTTTATTCTTACTAAAAATATATTTGAATATCTGGAATATTTTTAAAAACATATTTCAACATATACCATCAATCATTTCCTTGTACTAATATTTCTCTATATACACTCAGAGTTAATGAAAATTCTTTACGATATTATTAAAATTACAATCGGTAATTTGGCGCACAAATAAATCCGAAAAAAGAGAAATTAAATATACAAGAAACTAAGCCTCTTAAATATTTTAGGGTTAGTGCTTACACAGTTTTTGTCATAATTCGAACACAATATAAAATTTAACGATTTAGGCGAGTTAAAAAATACACAAATTAATAAATATCGGATACATTAGGTTCAATACAATGTGATTATTTGACTTTAAGACTATTCTAATTACAAAATTTATTTAATCTTAAAAAATGAGATAAAAGCTATTTTTGACGAAAAAAATGAATGAAAACAGAACATACAACAAATAATTTGAGATCTTGCTTAAATGATCCGCTGGGTTATCTATGTTTTACATCAATTTTTTCTTCATAGCTCATATTTTGTACGTCTATGATATATTGAGGTTATCAAAAATTCAATCATATATTTTGAAAAACTACTGCTGGTTATATATTTAGAATAAACTGCATTTTGTATAGTTTTACAATAATAGATTAATTCACAGTGTTTACATTCCTAAAGGACAAGGGGTGTATCAAATTGGGGCACTGATTTCAATAGGGATACCTTTTGTTTATATGTGAATAATTTGGCCTAAATTTTTAAGGTCACATTACAAATGCAAAAAAACCCGAGCGACAATCAAACAAAAAGGAAAAAATAAATATTCATACATTTAGAAATTGTCTGGGTCTATAATTATCAAAAGATTTTTTATATATGATTCTTTTTAAAAAATGTTCACGCAAAAATATTGTGTCTTATTTTCTATTCGTTATATTGTACATTTAGTTTTTGCTACATTTGATTCGCCTCTATAATTTTCATGACTTTTACATGAGACAAAACATTAATATTATAAAATTGAGTCATACGTTTAGTTAACTGTTTCCGAAATAAACGCATGGTGTCCCATATTTGATTACTTACAATTTATGTGCAAATCAAAAAAGTATGTTTCTTAAATTTTTCGATGAAAAATCAAATTAGATTCTTTTGTAGTAGTTGAATGCCCTGTATATTTATTTACAACATAATTTTTCATCAAAATATGAGAATATTAAAACGCCAATGAAATTCATAAATGGTAAATTATAATGAGTGCACATTTTTAAGATTTTTTTTCAGCTTATTTTATCAGTTGAAATTAATATATTGATTCAAATATTCATTTTTAGGAATAAGTGATGTAAATTTACTGATCTATGTTTTTATAAGAATTTAATTTTTTTAAGTGCATTCTCATTTAATCAACTTAATAGATATCTGGATTCATCTAAAAAATGAATAAATATAATCTGAGAACGGAAGGCGTGAAGAAAAAAACAAACCTATGAAAATTCATGATCGGAAAACTATATGTTTATTCTGTGGAATTAGGTGAAATTTACAAGATTTTCTAAATTCTTCAACAATTAAAGATTAATTTGTTTTTATTAGAAAAAACGTGTAAAATAATATATATATTCGACTTACGGGAAACTTGTAAGCATCTTGTACAAATAGCATCATCAGCAAAAGAAGTTTTGTCTTCATATTCGAATTACAATGATAATGATCGGCCTTTATAGATTAAAATTCTTTTCATGGTAATATATACTTTTTGACATGCGAATTAATAAGTATACGACATTATCAAATATATTCGTCTTTGTTTCTTAAATCATGATCATATGATCAAAATATTTACACCTATTAGTAGATATTTGAGAATTAATTCCAAAAATATATAATAATTATGCCACAAATAGATGAAAAGTTAAATTTTTTGAATATTCCCGAATATCTATTTAACTAATCGCAAATTATTCTAAAGAATATTAGTCAAATTATTTTCAAATAATCATTGGCTTATATTCATCCCCCGTAACATACTAGAATTTATTAGTAACGACCCAGGGTGAAAGAAGGTCATTTAACAACGAATTCTTAATTTTAAAACACGACGGATTTATGATGTGATCTGTACTAAAAACACCCATGTTTTATAAAATAATCGAGCGTGTTTTTCTATCAAATTTTCATTTTAAATCTTGACAATGAAAATTAATTTGTAGTGATAAAAAAGCTTTTATATCGAAAATTGAACCATAATCTTTGCAAAGTTATCAATGCTAATTTATTTTAGCCATACCTCTCACCTGATCATCGAGTTCCTTTGATCGATCATGATATTAAGCGATAATATGAAATGAGAAAAAACGTTGGCAATATATAGGGTTCGGTCACCGTTTAAAATAACTGAAAAATCATAGTATTAATAATAATTCACAAATATATAGGAATATAGCCTATTTTATCTTATATTTTCAGCTCTTGATTGTTTGATAAGAGATATGATGTCACTGAAATAAAACTTGGTTAAAATTAGAAACAACTATTCGTTTTTGAGAAATATCACTAATGTGAAATTAGATGATAATTCCTAAACTATATAGTCAGGTAGAGCTTACCAATTAGTTAAAGCGTCAACGTTACGCAGTGATGTTGAAGATTCTCGTAATGTCTCTGAATTTTAACTTTTGTATAAGATTCAGATTAGATATAAATTATTTGGAATATTAACTGTAAATTTGTTTCATTAACGCATTTCTATTCTATTTGAACAAGATTCTGAATTAACTCAATGTTTCATGAAGAGGTGATTTCATTGAATAATTGGAAAGAATTATAAATATGCAGATTTCGAATCTTTGAATAGTTCAATATCATAATCTTCTTTATATAAAATTTACTAAAAATGACATGGAAAATATTTTAGCAAGTAGCATGATATCGGTTTAATGTATTTAAAAATGTATACACTTTAAATCTCATTATTCGATTGCTAAACATACTATCAAAAATTTTAATTTATGAGTACACATTAACGAATACTATTCAAGATAATTTATGACTTTGTTTCAAAAATATTCGGATGATTCGGAAGATATTTTTTAAAATAAAAGATTAACTATACACATTATGTATTCATATGCGTTCTATATGAAGCGGCAGGCGTTCTGCATTTCTTTAATAATAGCCTTTTTCATAAATCTATGAAATTAATATTTAATAGAAAAGAGTTTAACATTATTTACCAAAGATATTTTGGGTTGGGATATAGTTGATCTGCCTTTCAAATGAAAATTTTGAAGCGCAATTAATGTTTTTTCAATAATTTTTAAAGCATGCAGCCACTCATTTCATGTTTTCTGTTAAAAAGTGAATGATTTATGTCTTCATTTATCAATAATTAAATCATAATATAAAATTGATTTTTGATAATTTTGTTTCAAATATCGAAAATTTTCATATGATGAAGAAATCAAAAAACGAATAAACAGCATGATTATACACATATGTTAGTTTTATTTATAGACATTGAACTATCTCGTTATCTAAAAATGAGTTCTATTTAAATGTATATAAGTGTCAGCAATCTTATTTTAAAATACATCACTAATGAAAATTTTCAATTTAAGATCATGTACTTCATATAATTATGATATTTCCGTATAGGAATGATGATATTTAGATTCTTCTAGATATATCTGGGAGAACTTTTTGTAATTTACAAAACACCAAAATAAAGAGAATATTGTTCTGTATTCTCGTTGATTCTTAACCCAAAGGTTTGAATCTGTGTACAAAACACCATATTCGAAATTAAACAGTATTTTTAATTGACTTTGTGTGATAACTCAAGCATTACACGTATTACAGGATTTTCAGTAGTATTTCTTCTTGTTGAAAAATCTAAAATAAAACTCGTTTCATGTTTAACAAAATGGGTTTCAGTAATAATTTCATTGTTAAAAGATCGACAAATAAATGTCTTCATGTATCTGTACTAAATATTGCAATCAAATATTTCTCAAATAAATTTATTTAATGATTATCGAAATCTCTGATGTATATTATGATATATTGAGTCATCTGTTATGGTTTTCTTTGATCACATTTATTTCTAGACACCATTATTTTGACAACATGTATTGGAGGTGTATCAAGCTGCACCGGTTCGTTTCTTCACTGGCTTAACGTCGACCGCTTATAAGACGATGTCAACATACTTTAGGGGCGTACTTTGGAGGGCACCCTTCGGAACGCAGTTAAGGTAGTTCAGGGCTCAAAAGTGGTTATAATTCACCTACTATGCTCTAAGTGACTAGAGCTGCGTTACCAAATCGGAATTCGTTTCCTGTGAATTATTTCTAGACAATTCCACCCTTTTAAAACGTGTTGAGAATATGAGATATAGTCGATCGAAGCAAATTCTCATAACTAGATTTTGTTGCTATCGAGATTTCTGCTTTATGACCCGCGATAATTCTTTTTCTTATACCTACATCAATTTTATTGCAAGGTCTGTGGCTATTACTTGATTTATATTTCCGACAGCTTAATAAATCAAATTTCTTTATTGAGTTGAAATCACAAATCGATGGTATGAATAATATTGTCCATTATCGAAACGACAAAATTGAACTGAAAATTTGCTAATCGCATATATAACGAAACAATTTAGATGAAACCCGTATAGTATGCTTCCAATACTCATTAAAAGATTAGAACATTTTCGTTGTACCGAGTTTCAATAAATCTAAAATATGATTTTGGTTGAGATGATAGAAAAACATAATCAAATCATACAAAATGCATCTTTCATACGAAAACAATGAGAAATAACGCTTTTGTTTGATTGAAAATTCTTAGTATAGCGTATTCTTGATTTAAATATTCATTTAATACCATTAGAGATTCGTAAAAAAAAATTACGACAAAGTACGAACAATCTTTAATTATTATTTAGGTTCCCGATATTGTATTTTCATTATTTTAATTTATTGAGATTGTAAAACCGATGTAATCGAAAACATAAAGCTATGGTTTCACTAAATATAATAAGTGTTTGATAAACTTAAATTATGTCAAAATTTTTGCCTTCAGAAGCGGTCATATTTGAAGTTGTCCAGTTTCAGTCGACTTCTTTTTTGGTAACGTTTTTTTATAATACGCAAAATCAGCCAAATGATGACGAATATATAAACAAATATAGAGAACAATTTAGTAATTTTTGAGAAGATTTTATAAATACCATTTGTAAAAAATTGGTTCTCATAATAGAAACGAACTAATTGGTAAAATATATACTTGTGTAATTGCAATGTTTTCCACCATACCCAATGTAACAAAAACAAGTCACGTTTTCCTAAATCATCAATATACTCACATTGATTAAATGACAAAATCCATTCTCACATTTATCATCACATTTTATCTCACACACGTATTCTAAATTATCATCACAGAGTAAATTGTGTGTATCTGAATTCTCGCGTTCTATCACACGAAATCATTACCATCCGAGTTTCCGCAATTATTAAGACTGTTTAGACTTGCTTCGTGACTAATTGTTGATGCCATGTTATCGCAGAAATTGTAGCAATAGTATGGGATAGGACAATATCGGTATTTACGGCGGATATCTTTTTCAGAATATTAGCAATATTCGCCATAATAATTCGGATTACATACACATTTCTCTTTGTCATTTACCACCTGAGTTATTTGGATAAATTACAAAACATAGCCCGTCGTAGTGGCAACAATTAGTTTTACAAGATGGGATTGGTGTGAGTTCTAAAACAATAAGAATTATACGATTTATTTATAAATGAATATTATAAATCATTATAAGAGATGTGATAACAAATCGCAAAAATTATTATATAATCACGTTTATTTTATTCAAAAATATAATTATAGTCATATTATTTAATAAATATCGAAATTTGTAGATTATGAGAATTTCATTAACAAAACGCATGAGTAATATATTCCCATAAAAAAAAATTATTTTTATTATTATCTAAATGATCAATAAGTTATATTTACAGTAATATGAATTATTATATATTATTTTGTCTGATCAAAACCAAAAATATGTTTGTTTAGACACAAATGTTTGACTGAATAGATATAAAGGACGGTCTTTTTAATTTGTAAACAAACAAAGATTTTTAAGATTTTGTTATCTTAGCCCAGAGCTACCACATCTATAGTACTTACTATGCTTAACACGCAGAATTACGTTGGCATTTATAATCATATGCTGATGTACGATGTGACAAAATCAGGTGGATTGACAGGCATAGAATTATGGCGAAGATTCAAATGAATACATATCAATCCTTAAAAATAATAAAATATTTTTTATTAAAAATTTTAATGCTTTAAAATTGTGTACGCTTTCAAATTCAATATGATTTTGTTGTTTTGAGATTTTCATTTAAAACTGATTAGCTCACAATTATTGCACAATCGATCTAGTTAAATATGATTAAAATTCCTGTGGTTGAGAATAAGAAACTCTTTCAACAATGTACAGGCAATATGCTTTAAATATGCTAGTTTTAGGCTCGATGAATACATGTCGATTTGCAAACGATCAAATTTATAATCATGAAAGGTGTATGATCCATTTAAAGCAGCTATGTTAAACGCTGATGGTTATTAGATCAGTTTTCCGATTAATAAAAAGGGACAAAAATGCTAAACAATTTTGCTGAATAAAGTGTGAGATCGTTAAATGATGGTTTATTATAATCCTAACATTTGTTGCATTTAAAGTTGGTGTAAATACCGATAAAAACCTAAAAATATATATGGTTTGTAAAATACATATTTATGTTTTGGAAAAGGCTCATCCATAGGTTTAGATAATTACTTGACATGTAGTTTTGGCTTCTATCACAGTTATTAAAATAAAAGTTTCTCGATTACGACGTAAAAAATATTTTGTTATCATAAAACTGTAATATTATTTATTTTAGAAGTTCTTAGCCAATTTAAGAGTTTTATTGATTAATCGAGATTGTCTCATCAGCTATCGCGTATCTCTCATCATCAACAATCTTATCAATTTATTCAAACAAAATTGTACAATCCTAAAATCGTACATGAATAAACCAAAAATTATTAATATAAAATAGGCGATTCTGTTTTGAAGATTAAATCAAAGAATTAAATGTTTAATCTATTTAGGATGAGATGTGCGAGATATTTGCTGATACTTAGTAATCTTAAACATAATGTAAAAAATATATCATATTCATAATAGGTTTTATTAATTTACTTTATGCCTCATGGATCTTAATAAATATATTTCAATTATTAACTCAAAATTTCTGTTTTATACGACGAGTTTTAAACTTATGTTGTGCATGAGGCATCGACAAACTAATTATATTGGTACACCAAATTCATTGGTTAACAACAGTTATCGGTACCCTTTAATACTATTCCTAAATTTATATGCTAAATATGAACATACCTAATTTTTAAAATAAAATTATACATGTATAGAATTCATCGTCGATTTCGATACTATGCATCTCAAGGGTCTATATATCTATTTGACAAGGTTTTCAGACTTTCTTCAGTATGTATTATAGATATCGAAGTTTAAAAACAAACCAAAAAAATAGTATTTTTGTGTTAGGAAAAACCATCTAAATGTTGACCAAGAAGGTCCATGTAGCATTACAATCAGAAATGCCTTAATGTATTCATCCGTTACTTCGATATTCAGGTGAAAAAAAATATTTTGTCTCTCTTTCCCAGAAAAGACAAGATTGTGAACAATGTCTGTAGAAATATAGGTCAATTATACGATAAACCGTCACTTATTCATCTATTTATGTGTTTTAGATGAAACGAAAGGTTTCCAAGGATTCTGAATATGCTTATAAAAAAATCTTCTACTATTTCACAAATTGTTTGTACAGAATGAAATAAATTGAATAAACCAATCATAATTAGGACATTAGATTTGGAAATTAACAATAAATAAGAGAATTATATATGCCATGCTCACTTGATATTTCTCAAAAACGAACTTTTGTCACAGTCGTAATCTACAAAATCGATTATATTTATAATGTTTATTAATTTCTGTCGTCAATAATTATTTTAATGTTAGTGTTAGAAATTGAAAAGAGTTTTTCATCAAAAACTTGTGTTTTTTTACGCGCTTAATATAAAAATTTTATTTCGTAAAGTAATAACCATACCATTCTGTATCGAATAGATTTTTTTGCTGTAGACTTTGAATGGTTTTCCATTGTTTTCGCGCCAATAATAAGTCTTCAGACTGGATATTAGTGAAACGTTTACATTATATCAT